>LGRX02000034.1:0-19983 GCA_001247695.2 Cymbomonas tetramitiformis
GAGTCCTCTGACTGGTATGCCAACTCCGCATCATGCACCGCCGTCATTAGCTTCCCCCCCAGGCTGTTAAGCAGGAGGCCCGCCGCCACTCCCCCTTTCATCAAAACTCGGAATCGCTCAAGGACCCGCCGCTCCTCCTCGAACGCCCGGACCTCGCCTGGGCTGCCGCCTGCCAACAGAATTCAACTCCCCAGTCCGCCGAGTATGTCACCCCCGCATCACTCACCGCCGATCCGAACGCTCTGGACACCCGAGCCAACCCCTGCTGTGTCACCGGCCGGTGTTTCGCGACCGCGCGGTTCTGGATAAGCAGTATGCTCACATCGAACTTGGCACCGGTTGAGCGGTCCTTAAAACCCAAGGCACTCTGCGGCGCAAGAAAAGCAAACTTCTTTTTCTTCAGAATACAAACCAGCTCGACACCCTCTCTTTCATCCCAGCGTTCCCAATACGGGCACACCAGCACAACACGGCACGGGTTGCGAGTAGAGCGAGCAGAAACGAGTGCGTGATCAATACACTTTCGGATATGAGCGAGGGTATAAATCGGGTTTCCCAACGCACAAAGGTGCCAAAGAATACGATACGAGTTCTCGACTGCGCCAAAACAGGTGTCCTCAGAGTAAGGAGTGCAGAAAACTGCGCTGTTAACATTCACGTCAAGAGGTGAGGCGAAAAGTTCATCGAGCAGAGAAAAGCAGAACCGGAGCGCATCCTGTTTCATATAAGGAGTAATCCAATAGTCTTGTGTGACCAACCTCGCCCACACCAGTAGTCTCCGCACTGCTGAGTAAAGGTGAGTCATTACAGAAACTTTCGGGTGGCCCATCGCAGTAGAGTATGCGTCTAGCCTCTTTTAAAGAAACACAAATCTGTCCCAGAGTACCTGAACAATCAAGCCAGTAGAGCCACAAATTGCAACGAAAAAAGTGTCCTCAGTCACGTTTTCAACCACAGCGTAGTTAGCTCCATCCACTGCGCATTGCCACGGCAAATTTTTGCGTAGTGCAGCCATTGACACCGTTTCAAAGTGGCGAAGCTGTCGTAAATAATCAGAAGTACTAGCAAGTAAAAAATCAGAAGTACCCACAGAGTGTCAAGGAGTGTTCTTGAGACTGCGGTTGAGGGCTGCAAACTTCCCATCGAGCTCGGTTGTCCGAAAGCAGACGTGCCCATTACGTCGAGGCAAGTCAGGATCCAGTCTGTCACAGCGGCACTCAGCATTGTCAACGCAAAGAGAAACAGAGGAAAGATTACAGGATATGTCACGCAGCTTCTGCTTTGCAGTTCTTACCACCCTGGTGCGTCGTCGTAGGAAAGATCTCGTTGCGCCCTCTGGATACTTCGTGTCAACACACTGAAGAAGAAACTCTCACATCGCTGCTGTTCTTTTAATAGAAACTCTTTCGTTTTGAAACTAACGATATAAAAATATGTGCAACACGTACTCGAAATAACCTGATACGACCGTTATATGTTTTCGGCTCGCGGGTGACCACCAGCAGATCAGATACAAGGATTTGATTTTTGGTTTTCTTATACAGTATATAACAATAATGATACCGGAGTTCTGGAAATACTGCTTGCGATGTCCTATAAGCTTTCGGGCTGCGCCGCCAGCCTTCGTCAGTAGGTTTGCAGTAGAACTAAATTATTCTTCCTGTGCTCGGTACTTAGTTGCAGGAGCAATGTGTCACGACTTTGCTATGTCACTGTCAGCTCATACCCTCTTGTTGTCTCACGTAATAATCTGTCTAAAACTGCCACGCTTTCGTAATACAGCTACAAAATATGTCTCACGTAAAAGTGTCTGAAAAACTGCCACGCTTTCGTAATAAACAGGAACCTGTCTCACGTAAAAATGTCTCAAAAAAGCTGACGCTTTCGTAATACAGGCTCAGAATTTTTCCCCCCCAACTTTGGTCACTTCTCAACATTCGGAATATATGTCTGCACAGATCCATCCTGCATATGTCTGTCACAATATGGCCCCCCGCTCAAAGCACTGTAGACCGCCTATGTCCGCAGTTCAACTAGTTTCCTTTGCACCTGCCGTGCCTGCTGTGGTCCCACCATTACCTCAGTGCACTGGCCCGTAGGCCACCCTGCAGACTCAACCAGGCCGCCACCAAATTCCGGCCCGGTCACCCTCTGTCCTCCCATTAGTCTGCCCCGCGCCCTCTTCTTAAGGTCTCAATCTCCTCCTCTCCAGCTCCTTTTGCAAATTGCTCCAGAAACCGAACGGGGCTCTAGCCACCATCCTTTCCAAGGCGTCAAAGAGCCACCCGGCCGGGTAGTGTTGCCACCGGAGTTCCCGAAGCAAATCTGTCAGTGCCGCCGCCTTTAGCGTGTCCCGTGTGCAGTGCCTCTCCACCCCTATAGAGTGCATTAAGTGTACTCGCCATCTTCTGGATCCTGCCCCCGTCCGATCCAAAGGAGACAAACGGGAAGAACAGCAACTGGTCTCCCGTGTTAACACCTGCCTCCACGTTCTTCATTGTCATCTTCGCCGACACCCCCGTTCTGCTCCCCACTACCAGCCTCATTCCACAAAAAAGCCAATCCAGCCCTTCCGAGGTCTGCTCCACCGTTACTCCTTCAGGATAACACTCGTGCATATAGCCCTCGAAAATCCTCCGCAGGCTCCTTTTCCAACCACCACTTCCATCTCCCGCCTGTTTCACAACTATAGTGCAGTCGTCCATCAGCCTGATCCCAACCATCTCTACACCCGCCAGCCTGCGATCTGCACCAAGTGACGTCGTCCATTGCATCTCTCCAAACACACAGACACACTGTGCTAGCCCGGGGCTCGCCCCCCCCTCCAATACCGATCCCACACGTCTGCCTCACCAGGGTTCCAGCCACCGAGAGAAAGCCATTCTCCAAAACAAAACTTGTAGCCGCCAGGACTTGTGCCGCCGTCATCTTCGCCGCTACTCTCCTGGGGGTACCGGTCTCGTACCATTTTACTCCCCTCCTGCCTCTGGTGTTCACAAGCACCGCCTCCCGCGCTCTCATCTCCTTTCCCACAACAAACTCAACTGCACTCAAAATTTGCGGGTGCCTCAGCCTCACATACATCTCCTTTACATCGAAGCTAGCCGCCATCACCACATCTCCCTTCGCCAGCCGTCCGTTGAAGTCCTGTAGTCTCGGCACTATGTCCTGCGTGGTGGACACATTGAAGTGTCCCTTTAGGGACTCGATCAGGAAGCAAAGTACCCTGCCTAGCCGGTTCTGGAGCATCTTGTCCGGTGCCGTGAAACCTGGAACCACTGGTCTCCGCTTCTCCAACAGTGTCAAATCCTTATGCTTAGGCAACACATACAGGTTTCCGAAAGAGCCACCCAGGATGGTTGAACTTAGCAACTCCCTTCAGACCCGCCGACATAAATTTCCCAAACATCACATCTACCACCGCCGATTGCTCCCTCACCTCCTTGACATAGTTGCCGCCATCACGTTCCTTCTCCAGCCATCCCCGGTACACCTGCTCACACACTCCGAAACCGACCGCCACATTCCTGTCCAATACCCCCCTCGCCAGTCCTCCCAGCCTACCAATCAGCTCCTTACACCGTGTGAGGGTCAAGCCCCCCTCCGACGGTGTCTCACCTCCCGCCGCCGCCTTCCTTGCCAGTGTCGCTTCCAGCTTGCCTCCGAACTTCTGGAGAAGCATCCCCGCCGCCACATCTCCCCGCATCAGTTCATCAAACCGTTTAAAGACATTCCGTTCGGCCTCCCCCGCTCGGACCCACTCTCTGACCTCCTTCGCCTTTTGCCACGAGAACCCCACTCCCCATTCCGACGAGTACTGCACCCCTCTGTCATCCGTGGCCTTTCCTAGTGCCCGCTCCACCCTCGCCAGTCCCTGTCTGGTGACCGGCTTCTGTTTCGCCGCCGCCCTGTTCTGGATCAGCAAGACGCTTACGTCAAATCTCGCGCCCGTCGATCGGTCCTTGAAACCCAGTGCGCTCTGCGGTGCCATAAAAGCAAATTTCCTCTTCTGCAGTAGGCACACCAGCTCGACCCCACGTCTCTCCTCCCAGTTCTCCCAGTGTGGCACGATCAGTACGATTCGGACGGGCTTTCTCGAGGTCTCGGCCGACAAGACCGCGTGATCCAGGCACTTCCTAATATGGAACATAGTGTAGATTGGGTTGCCCAGTGCGCACAGGTGCCACAAGATCCGATATGCATTCGCTACCGCCCCGAAAACGACGTCTTCCTCATACGGGGTGCAGAACATTCCACTCTTGCAGTTCACATCAAGCGGTGACGCAAAGAGTTCTTCACACAGGTTGAAGCAGAAACGTAAAGCATTTTGCACAGGATACGGGGTAATCCAATAGTCTTGTGTTATGAGCGCAGACCACGCCTTCAGTCTAGAGAAAAGAATTTTCAGCAGTGCTAGGGCCTCTTTCTTCATTCCTCTCGCGGTGCTAAACGCATCCATCCTATGCATAAGCCTCACAAACCTCTCCCACGTGATCTGTACCAGCAGCCCCTTCTTCCCGCACACCGCTACGTAAAGTGTGCTTCCTGTGGCACTCAGGATCGCTGTTAGCTCCTCGTCCTCCACCAGTCCCTTCCACGGGAGCAATTTCCGCAGCGCTGCATCAGAAAGGATATGGAATTTCCTAAACTGCCCCACGAACTCAGACAGGCTTTGTAGCAAAAGATCGCTGGACTCTGCTCCCCCTCGTGGTGCATCCCTAAGACTACAGTTCAGCTCAGCAAACTCTCCCCGCAGCTCAGTTGTCCGGAAGCAAACGTGTCCTCCCCTCCTTGGCAGGTCCGCTGGCAGTCTCGGGCACCTGCATTCCGTCACCTCCTCAGTACATAGCGCCACTTTGTTCAAATTCCTGAACAGGTCCACCACCTTTGACCTTGCAGTACGAACCACCTTCGATCGACTCTTGACGAAAGTCCGAGTCGCCCCCTCTGGGTACTTCCAGTCCGCGCACTTCAGGGCAAGCTCCAGCATCAAGGCTGACGGAACATTCACTGGCAGCTGTGCTCTGCAAATATATGACTTCCGCAGGCTAAAATCATGCACCTTCCGTGCAACCCCCACTAGTGCTGCGCGTGCCCTCAACAGGTCCTTCCCGTTCATCTCACCCGGCGCCGCCTGCCAGAGTCTCACCACTCAATTCAGCGTCAGTCTCGGGATTACCTTCCAGGTGCGTGGTCGCCTCACCAGTGCCTTCAGCATCTTTCGTGCCCACTCATCGTTGCTGGTGATCTCGATAGTAGTGAATCGCAGCTTCGCGCTCTCCCTCTTCAAGGCCGGGATCAGCTGTCGCAGGGTCCCTCGCAGTTCCTTCGTGCTACTGGAAAACTTCAGTCGCGACCTCCCATACTTCAGTTTCAGAACAGTCCAGTCTGTGTACGTCCAGTTTCCAGCCGTGTGGTCGACCTCCCACACGCCTTCTGCCCGTTCCTCACCCTTCCCCAGTTTTGCGAGTGCCCGGTCCAGTCCCCCTCCATTATACCCTGCTGACGTGGTGTGCCCGTACACCTGCGTCCCACGCGCTCTCCCCTCCGAACGTTCCCACATACTTCGTCGCCGTCGATGTCCTTCTCGATGTCGATACCGTTTTCCGCTTCGACTTCGCCGCCGCCTTTGTATGCCCACCGTGTTCAGGGTGTCCTCGCTTCGCTGAGTCCGTTTAATAATCACTTTTTCGTCAGCGTTGCAGTCACCCTTTGACCTGTAAGTCCTCAGAGGCAGCATAAAATAAGTATGTATGCCCCGTGTCCGCAGGCCGCCATACAGCTTCTTTCCTCCCCTGCTCCCGGTGTCCAGTGTCGTACGAACATGTTTTTTCATCCTGTCCACCGATCCCCTCCAAAACTTCCCAACGTATGTCCTCCTCGTCAGAGGCGACGCCAGCACATAGGTGCCATACTTCACCCTTCCTGAGAACCATTCCTGCATCTCCCCCACCTCCATTGAGTTCCACCAGGGCACAAACCTCTTCAGCCACCACCGCGGCTGCATCCCCACCCATACCATAAAAATCAACGACCCAAACATCGACAGCTTTACCATCTCATCCACCTCCCTCTTCCCCTCCGCACACTCAGCGACGACCTCCTCCAGCACTCCCATCACAAGGTATAGTAGGCCCTTTACTTGTGATAGTTTTCGTCGCTGGCTCCCCCCCTGCTATAAGCAGCGGACGTCCAGCA
This sequence comes from Cymbomonas tetramitiformis, assembly GCA_001247695.2. NCBI lineage: Eukaryota > Viridiplantae > Chlorophyta > Pyramimonadophyceae > Pyramimonadales > Pyramimonadaceae > Cymbomonas > Cymbomonas tetramitiformis. The sequence continues at coordinate 6,199 of LGRX02000034.1, forward strand.
GCCCTGCATTATGTGCTTCTGCTGCTGCGACTAACAGCTCCACCTTTGTCATCTGTATGGCAGCTTCGGGATCCACACACTGGAACTGCACGAGCACCATCCTCAGCTTGTCCGTCGTTTTCTTCGTCTTGAAGATCTTGGACATCTCTGGTGCGGCCACCTTCTTTACTTTTGCCATTTCTGGACCTGCTGGTGGAACTGGTGGTTGCGTCTGTGTGCCTCTTCCCCCGCCTGGCGGCGCTGTTGACTGTGGTTGTGGTCCTGTGGGTCCTGCCGGGTTTCCAAACCCGCTTCCAGTTTGTGCCGCCTGCTGGAAGAACGCCTGTTTCTGAATCTCGAATAGCCTCTGTTGTTCCTCCAACTGAGACTGGAGATTCCGCGCTTGCGTTTTTGGCAGTGGGCTCGTGCCTGAGCTGCCCAGCCCTCCCCGTTCCGTCCCCACTGTCCCGCCTGCACTCCTGCTGGCCGCGTCCTTCATCTTTTCTACCAGCTCCACTCCCTGCCTCCGTCTGCTCCGCTGCCGTTCCTTCCGGGAGTCCCGATCCCCGCTGGTTTCACTGCTGTCATCTGTCTCCTCTGACTCGCTCTGCTCCCTCTCCTTTCTCGCCCTTTTCCGCTTTTTGTCCTTCTTTTCCTTCTTCCCCTTTCTCCATTTCTTGCTCGTCTGCCCCCCCGTGTCCTCTACGAAGTGGACTGCTCGTTTGTCCGGTTTTGCCGCGGCCGCCGCCAGCGCTCCCCCCATTCTGGTGAGCGTGTCATCCCCCGTAGCCTGTTTCACTGCCTCTGCCACCCTCCGTTCATAGTCCACCACTCGCATTGCCTCAGCCGTCTCTGCCTGTGACTTCCGTAGCTGGTCGTTCAACGACAGGATCTGTTCTTGGAGCCCCTGGATCGAGGCTGCCATTCCTTCCATCTTTACTTGAGCTTGTTCGAAGTCTTTCTTGAACCTAGACTCGTACGGTTTTCCTGTCGCTGGGTTTATGGCCCTCTATAACCATCTTGGCTCGGTGGTGCAGGTGGAGTCTGGAGAGGCAGTGTATACTGTAATCCCCCCGAAGGTGCATTGGGGTGATACGCTGAAAAAGGCGCTGGCGAATATGCTCCGACCGCGTGTGCTGGCACTGCACTCCCCTGTGCAGTGTGCGGAGTAGAAGGGTTAAATTGTTGTTGTGGCGAGAAAAGATTGTGAGCTGCGAATCCTTGGTACAGCAGTGGATTCTGGCCTCCCATCGCCACTCCTGCCGCCATCCCAGCAGGTGTCATTGTCTCGGAGGCAGGCACACCCGCCGTCTTTGCTGGTTGGGGAATCGGTGTTTGTTGTCCAGCAATTGTTGTTGATTCTCTGGTCCGATCTGGTACCTCGTCTTGAGCCCCACTTGATCTGATAAGCAGTCTTGTAGGAATCGTGCTGGACACGTCCTTAAACAAACTGTAACTAAAGTTCTTTTAATAGAAACTCTTTCGTTTTGAAACTAACGATATAAAAATATGTGCAACACGTACTCGAAATAACCTGATACGACCGTTATATGTTTTCGGCTCGCGGGTGACCACCAGCAGATCAGATACAAGGATTTGATTTTTGGTTTTCTTATACAGTATATAACAATAATGATACCGGAGTTCTGGAAATACTGCTTGCGATGTCCTATAAGCTTTCGGGCTGCGCCGCCAGCCTTCGTCAGTAGGTTTGCAGTAGAACTAAATTATTCTTCCTGTGCTCGGTACTTAGTTGCAGGAGCAATGTGTCACGACTTTGCTATGTCACTGTCAGCTCATACCCTCTTGTTGTCTCACGTAATAATCTGTCTAAAACTGCCACGCTTTCGTAATACAGCTACAAAATATGTCTCACGTAAAAGTGTCTGAAAAACTGCCACGCTTTCGTAATAAACAGGAACCTGTCTCACGTAAAAATGTCTCAAAAAAGCTGACGCTTTCGTAATACAGGCTCAGAATTTTCCCCCCCCCAACTTTGGTCACTTCTCAACATTCGGAATATATGTCCGCACAGATCCATCCTGCATATGTCTGTCACAATATGGCCCCCCGCTCAAAGCACTGTAGACCGCCTATGTCCGCAGTTCAACTAGTTTCCTTTGCACCTGCCGTGCCTGCTGTGGTCCCACCATTACCTCAATGCAAACTGTCAGGGAAAGAGACCTTACAGACATATGTTGCTCTAATCACGAAGTCGTGTACTCGATTTGCAACTGCTGACAAAGACATTCTGATTTTGGGAAGTTGCTGTTTCACCACTACCGACGCCGCTGCCTGCCACAAGCGCACAATTCTGTCTAGAGTATACCTCGGTACTCGCTTCCAGGCCTTCGCAGGTCTCCGCACCAGCTGTTTAACCTCTCGCTGAGCCCATAAATCTGACTCACTGATCTCTATGCGCGTAAATCTCAGCCTGGCATTGTCCCGCTTAAGCAGAGGGATAAGCTCACGCAGTGAACTACGTAAACCGTCTGACTCGCCCCCCACAACCTCCACGCGCGACCGCCCATACTTCAACTTAAGGCAAGTCCAGTCAGTAAAGTTCCATGACCATGCGAACCACTGTAAGTCCCATGAAGCCTCACAAACTGTCTCGCCTTTCGCTAGTCATCGAAGCGCAAGGTCCAGCGCGCCACCGTTATAGCCCTGTACCTCCGCGCCCCCATACACCCTCCGCTTCGCAGCTGTCTCTGCACCCCGTGCTCTGTCGCGCATGCCGCGCCAACCCCCTCGATGTCGTGACTGTCGTGCCAGCTGTCGCGTCCTCCGATAGCGCTCGCGACCCACTGTCACCCTCCGCCGCCAAACTCCTGCTGTGTTCAAAGTGTCGGCTGGTCGCTGAGTTCGTCTAATAATCAGCTTCTCGTCAGCGTCGCAGTCGCACTTCCCACCATAGGTCTTCAGCGGCAGCATGAAAAACTTGTGCACACCGCGAGCCCGCAGTCCCCCATACAGCCGTCTCCCTCCCCGCATAGAAGGGTCCATAGCTGTCTTCAAGTGTTTCAGCATCCTCTCCCGTGGGCCTGACCAAAACTTCCCCACGCAAGTCCGTCGGGATCCCACCGACGCCAGCACATATGTCCCGTACCGAACATCACCTGAAAACCACCTCCTCAGCTCCCCCGCTCCCAAAACATTCCACCACGGCAAGAATCTCCGCAGCCACCACCTCGGCTGCATACCCGCCCATTCCAAGAAAATCAGTGACCCAAACATCGACAGCCGGACCGCTAGATCCCACTGCTCCCCCCCATCCTCCGTGCACCTGGCGACGACCTCTTCCAGCACCTCCATCACAAGGTATAACAAGTTCTTTACCCTGTAGAGCCGCCGCCGCCAGTTGCCACCCTGTCAAAGCTTGCGAAGGTCGAAGTGTCCTGCATTGTGGGCATCTGTCGCCGCAACCAGCACCTCTGTCTTGGTCATTTCGTGTGCCGTCTCGGGTTCCACCACACCGTGTTTGACAAGCTGCAGAGTTAGAGTCCCCCATTTCGCCTTAGTTCTGTAATCTTTAGACATAAAAGTCGCATCAACTGGCACTACACCCCTCGCGGGACAGGGTGTCTTAGGTGGCGCTGACGGTTTGGGCACGGGCGTAGGAATCGGGAGAGGTGGAGGTCTAGCTGCTGGCTTTCCGAACGCGGCTGCCATCCCCGCAGCCTGAGCAGCTGTCTCGTCGAGGCCTCTGTTGAGAGCATCCGTGTATGCTTCTTCGCGGGCGCTGAGCATCGCCCTGAACGCTGCCCCCTTCGGATCTGGGCTGGTGCCCGTACTCGCACCCTTCTGGCCGCTGCCACTCTGCGTCGCTTGGGCGCGGGACGCACCCTTCTCCCTCCTGTGTCGCTGGCGGCTCCTGCAGCTCCCATCGCTCGTGCCCGTGGTTTCAGACGACTCGCTGTCTGAACTGGAGCTGGATCTCCTCTTCTTCTTCTTCTTCTTCGAGGACTTCTTCCGCTTTTTGCCCTTTTTCTTCTTTCGGCCGTCATCGCTGCTGCCACCCAGCTGGTCAATCTCGAAGTGAACGGCCTTCCCTTTCGCAACTGTCTCACGAGCACCCGCAGTCGCTGCACCCGCCAGTGCCCCACCTAGTTTCTGCAGGTCGGTGTCCCCCCTCATCGCTGTGATCTCCCTCGCCAAACGCTCTCCGTATTCCTTGTCGCGCAGGCCCTTGTTTGCTGGGGGATAGTAGTTAGGGTCGCCGCTCGCGTGGGCATTGAGGCCGCGTGGGCATTGAGGCCGCGCAGGCCCTTGTTTGCTGGGGGATAGTAGTTAGGGTTGCCGCTCGCGTGGGCGGTGTCGCGCGTTCGTTCTTTCGACTGTCTAGACGACGTGACGAACGCGACGCATTTTTTACTATGGCTGGTGGGACGACGACGACGCTGGTGCTTGGGAGACTTGGGGTCGACGACTGGTTTTGGTGGTATGGAGTGGTGCGTCGAGGGCGTCAAGGGCACGAGCGCCGTCCACCTCTGCAATCTCGGGAGCAAGCCGGTGGTGAAGCACGGTGTGCTACTGAAATTACTGAGGTGTTGTTATTCTACCTGCAGGTAATTAATTCGTGGCGTTTACCTACTTGTGATTTTTGTTGGTCTATTTTTTCCGCTTCACCGCTGGCAATTCCCGGCTTCCCTTGACGTGACGGCTGGCGTCAACGAGATGAGCTGCGGCGAGGTGACGAAGGGAATGGAGCTCAAAGAGGAAGTAAGTATGCTACGTTTGTCTGGAAATTTCTCGAGTTTGACTGAGGATGCTGTGGAGCCGGCAGTTTTCAAGGAGATTGACTTGGGAGATGCGAAAGCACGCACGATCGACGACGTTCCACGGAGGCGGCAGGCACACAGGAGGTTCATAGTTAGATCATATGACCTGTGCCATGAATTGTGGTTGGTAGCACGTTAAAACTACTACTCACTAGTATGAATTGAAGTAAGCTAGGATTATGAAGATCTCTGCTATGTGATGACTTGGGCTATGTTGTCCGAATTGCGAAAGAAGAACTAGACAGGGCAGAGCGTGTTCGGACTCGCTTCGGCGGGTGAGGTGGAAAATGTCGAATCATGGCTAACTAGTATAGCCCTCCAGCAAGGTACCGTAACGCGCGAAGTCCGGCATTCTGCCAAGGTGGGAAAAAGAAACCGTAACAAATGCATCACTGCGAGCACCACCATAACGTCATCGAAATCACCAGCTCGCGCTCATCCTAGCAAAAACGCAACAAGCGTCCACGCACCACCTACTCCAAGCGGCTACGCTTAGCCAATCATGGCCAAGAGCAGTGAGAAAAAATAGCGTGGAATGGGTCCACGGCCTGGGGGAATATACCCGTCCGGTATATATACCCGTCCGATATAGTGCTTCCACCATCACCCGTCCGGTCTATTCAGGTGTGAATAATCAGAGTCGCAATCAAAACCTTTCGGAATGTAAACTTAAACTGAATATAAAGTGTGATAACTTAATCAACCTAAACCTAAACCCAGAACGGTCATCACTGACTACTGTACACGCACCCCCTAGTCACTATCTCAGTCTGGACCCTTCTGACTCAGGGGCCTGCCTGTCAGGGCTGCCTGGCCAGAACTCAGTAACGGATGCACCTAATCAATCATGTGCAAGCATCAATACTACTACATCGTCAATGCAGTGTACATACCCGCAACGGAGGTTGGCGGTTGCGTAGGATGTGCACCCCTTATCTTCTTTGCTAAAAGATCTCGCACATTGTCGTTGTATACCTGAATCATAGAATTCAACTCAGTATACATTGATTTGCTGTTTTTTAATATGCTTAAGTAAGCTAATGCAGTTGAATGTATTTTTTTTTGTGCTTAGCAAAGTAGTATATCCAGTGTACCATGCGTTGCTTTATATTGCAAAGTGTACTCAGCAAAATAGGTATATCCATCAGTATACCATACTTGCCTTTATACTACAAAGTACAATAGTTCAGTCAACTGTGATAGATATCATTAACCCTGGTAGATACGATATAGCCAGCCATGACCGCGCAGACTGTGGGATAAAAGAAAAAGAAAAGAAAAAGAGACACCCTTGGACGGGGTGTGGGGCTTTGTGAGTCCCCTTGACTCCTTCTTCTTTGTCCCTTAGTCTGGTTCCTTGTCTACTTTAGTTCTGTATAGTCTGTTTAGGCTTACTGCAAATCCTGTCGCTAGGTCATGTATTTTCCTGAGTAGGTGTAGGGCTTCCTGTCTGTCGAATCCTAAATGTTTGGTCAGTATTTTCTCCGTGTGTTCGTATATTGTTCCCGTATTGCCGAATACCATTACGTGTAGCGTTACCTTGTAGCCATATAGTTCTAGTAGTTTTACTAGCGGTGTGTATTTTGTGTACTTCGTTTTTAGTGCTTCCTCCCAACTCATTTCGTCTGTGTATGTTACCTCTATCAGGTGTATGTGGCCCGCTTCCGTCATTGCCTTTTGGTGTGTGTACCCAGGCTGCTCATTCCCCTTTTCAGTTCCCTCTAGCATTACTATGTCCACGTAGTGTGGTATGGTGTCCTTTCCGTGTGCTGGTGCCGGTGTGTTTCGTCCGTCCAGTCTGCATTGCCCCCTTGTGAGGAGGAAGTCTTCTATTGGTCTCCCGTTGTTCATTCCTTTCCCTTTTTTCCCCGCATGGGTTCTTATTACACATCCTCCTTTCCTGCCTTTGCTAATTGCTTTCGCTATCATTTTGGTGGTCTCATCCGACCTGCTTATTATCATGTTCTTTATCTCCCTCTCTGTGCATCCTCCCAGCACATGGGCTGTGCGTATGAATCCTCCCGCGTTTACTTGTCTGGGCATCCCGCAGCATTTGCATTTTTGCGACCTTCTCCCTCCTTGCTGCTTCTTGTATGGTCCTGCTGGTAGTTTGTTCGCCCGGCATCTTAGCAGGACTGTCACGTCTTTCTCGTTTAGGTATTCCGTTCCCTTCTTCCAGTATCCATTAGAGAGCTTGTGCATGGCTTTATCACCTTTGAGGTGCTGCATGTATTTTTCTGGCTTTTCTTGTGTTGCTGTCAGTATTTTTTCCCTCGAGGACTTTCTCCATTCCTTCACTTGGTGTACTTCCTTTTGCGCTGCTTCCTGGTCCTGTACCATTTCCTGGAGTGCTCTCCATTCTTCCTGTGCTTCCTCCTGTTGTTGGGCCATTTCTCTGAGCTCGGCTGCGGTGTCCTGCTGTGTTGTCGTGTCCACATTCTGTGTGTCCGGTAGCTTCAGTTTCTGGGTTGGCCCTTGTGCAGTTTCTCCTTGGGCTTCCCTCGGCCCTTCAGCTTCCCGTAGGGCTGGTTGGTCGGGTTTTGCCTGGCTTTGACTTCTTCTTCGTTTTTGTCTTCCTCCCTGTTCTAATGCCTCCTCTTTCTGTATTGTTCTTGTCTTCCATCCCTGTTCCTTATTCATTTCTACTCCCCGTGTGCTCTCTCGCCCTTGCCCCCTCTTTTGTTTAGCTTGTTGTGCTGTTTGTACTTGCTGCTCCTGTATTAATGCCTCCTCCTCTAATCGTTCCATCCTCTGGAGTTCCAATTCCTCTTCCTGTTCCTGTTGCCATTCTGGTTCATCGGGCCAGGTGTCTGCCCAGGCTGTTCCTATTTCAGTAGGCTCCCGGTTTCTTTGTGCATATTCTGCCTCCTTCCTCTCAATGCGTTGTCTTTTGGTCTCCCATTCTTCTGGCCCGGTTTCTAGTTTCCTTTTTAGTCTTTGTATTATGTTCGTTTTTCCCGTCATTTTTGCCTCCCTCACCTTTTTTGTTACATGGTTGAGTATTGCTTGGTGTCCTTCCAGTTGTCTACCCGTGGCCTCGCATATTGCTAGTAGCATCACTGTATCCGTGTTGTCGTGGTTGAGGCCGTATTCCCCTTCTTCACAGGCCCTTTTTGCCACCTCGTCCGCCATTTCATTCCCATGTATTCCCACATGCGCTTTAACCTTGTATAGGGCCACTTTTGTTCCCTCCTTATTTAGCTTTTGTATTTGTTTCATTATTTTCCACAGCAGGTCCCTGTGTACGTGCCTTTCAAGCGTGTGCGGCCTTCTTTTCATGTTTTGTATCTGGTAGAGGGAGGTCAGACTATCCGTGCATATGCTGACTTTCTCTTCTCCCGAGTTTGAGTCTAGTGTCAGTGCCATATATAAGGCAGTGAGCTCCGCCCTGTTAACAGTTTGGCAGCGTCCGGCCCATCTTTGCATGTGGTTCATTGCCCGTTCCCCTCTTGGGTCCCAGACACCTGCCGCCGTTACTTCCTCGACTTCCCCGTTTTCCTTTTTGACTTTTCTTTGGCTTCCATCCGTGTAAATCATATTGTTTCTGTTATGCCTCCTGTGGGGCTCTGGGTATCCTTTCCCTTGGTTGTCCCACTTGCTTTCTGGTGGTGGTTCTGCTTTCTCCTTTTCACCCCTTTCCCACTGCAGCCATTGGTCTCCGTTTATGTGCTCGTCCGTTGTGTCTGGGCCCGTAAATTGTAATGCCCACCTTCTTAGGGCGTCTCTGTTTATTTCCTCCCTACTCCACGTGGTGTTAGCTCTTAGTACGTCCATAGTCGTTGGCCTCGGCCCTCTATCCCCTCCTCTGTGCTCCCCTTCTTTTTCCCTGTCTTCCATCCACCGGTCAATTATCTTCTCTGTGTGGTTCTCCAGGTGGCTGCCTGGTAGTGCTTGCATGACCGGTAGTTCATGGTTCATCCATGGCGCAGAGTCTATGACGCAATCCTTCTCCCATTCTGTAATTGACCTAGGTCGCCTGTCCGCATCCTTGAGGGTGAGAGGCCTGTGTATGTAGCATGCTCTGCCTATCGTCCTGACTTTGCTTTGCGGGCACTTGAGAAGGGCCTTGCTGAATATGTCGTGGGTTTTGAGTGCGTCCGGGCAGTATTTTCTCCAGCCTGCCGCATTCGCTACCACCAGTATTCTCATGTTCCAGTTGCATTGTTTGGGTTTCTGTAGGTTGCCTTGCATCCAGTGGTCGGGTGGTAGGAAGGTGAACTGCCCTTCCTTTATCTCCAGTAACTCGTGTACCCTGTATCCCATGTGCTTATTCAGCAGTTTTCTATACGGGCTTTTGGCGTATGTGGGGTATATTCCTACCCCCAGAACGGGTTCGGCCGTTTTTGTGGAGTTAATTGCCTTTTTCAGTGCCTTGTAGAGGTCCCCTGCTGTGTACTCTGGGTTGAATTGGTATGACCCCAGTTTTTCCCATTGCTCTTCCCATGCCGAGCCTACAGCCCCAAATACCGAGTCTCGTGGGTATTGTGAGTAGTACGTTCTGGTGTCTCTGTGTACATTAAGTGGGGAGGCGAATACCTCTGTTTGGACTCCCATGGCTGTGTGTACCGCCTCCATCATTTCCGGAGGGAAGGTCCAGTGGTTTTGGAGGTTCCTTTTTCTGTGTTTCATCTCCGCTTTGCTGGAGTACCTTATCAGCAGTTGTGCTATTTCCTCCTCAAAGGTGTTTACATGTATTTTGTGTTCTACACTTAGTTTCAGCCTTTTGGCCAGTTGTTTCTCTGTTGGCCTTTGTGCCGTGCTGTCCCCCACCGCCTCGGCGTATCTGTCGTACAATTCTCTAGCTTTTACCGTGCTCAGCGTGCCTATAAGGCTTCCCTCCGGCTCATAGCAGTAGGTGGTGTCACCTTCCGTGCGCAGTTGTCTGTCCTTCACCCCTGGAATGTGCCTAATGTCCTGGTCCGGGTTCGTTTCCCTTGTGCTTATTTCCAGGTGCGTTACTTCTTTCCAGTACCTCTGTTCGCCGTTTGGTTGTCCTGCCAGTATCTCTTCAGCGGGCTCGCGTTTGGTCCTTTTGTCTCTCCTGTCGTTCTTCCATTCTTCCACTAGGTTTTTCCATCCTTGGTCCGAGGAGAGGTTGTGTTTGAGCAGGTGTGTTCTTACTGTTTCTTCTGTGCTCCACGTCGTCTGTTCGTTTCCTTCTCCATCGGTCCACCGGATTTCGTACTGCTTTACTTTCGAGGTCGAGTCTGTGTAGTTTTGCAGGTACTGTCTCGTTGCCAGTATCCCGGCGGGCGTGTAGTTTCCCTCTTGTCCTAGCACTTCCATTCGGTCTTCCTGTGTCGACCACTGGCCTCTGTCCTGTTGTCCTGACTTCCTCTTTACTCTCCCCCGCGGGTGTCTGGTTGTCATCACATCGTCTTCCTCCTTTTCTTGGTCGGTTTCTATGCCCAGAACTTCCTTCTCTTGTTCCGTCCACTCTACCTCTGACTGTTCGAAATGCTTCGTTTGGTTGGCTAGCGGGTACATAGACACTAGTTGCAGTATGTCCTTCAGACTGTTTCCAGCCTCATGTAGCGCCTTTATTTGTGCCGGCCAATTGCTTATGTTTTCCATGCTTACCGTACTTTTGGTGTACCTCTCTAGCTCTCCTGTTTTCCGTTCTTGTATATATTCAGGTTTCAGCCTTCTGTTCCACACATGGTCCCAGTGGTCCCCTGGTTTCTTAATGTCGTTGGGTTGTGCTTCGCAAATGTATGGGTATAGGTGCAGCATTCCCTGTGCTATCTTTGTTGCCGTCTTGGTGTCGTGTTTCCTTCCACCTGTTGCTTTCAGTGTTTCTATTGGTATGGCACTTTTCCCGTCTGCCGTGGTTAAGTTCTTGAGGTCCGGGTAGTTTCTGAATAGTGTGAGTAGTTTGGTAAAGTTTATTTGCTTGGTGGCTTGCTGAGTTTTCGTTTCCTGTATTACATTTACTGTTCCCATTTTAGGTAATCGCTCGGGATGTCGCTCTCGCACGGCCTCCACCTTCAAAGGCAAGGGGAAGGTTGCTTTCAATTCCTCGTGTCGTTGTTGGCTCACCAGATCTGGCGTTGCGGCTCGGAGTCCCAATAGACAGCTCCGCGTTGTTTGCTCCATGTCCAATACCTTGTTTCCCTTCCCCTTGCGCTTCCATTCCGGGTTGTCCATATAGCCCGGGGCGGAGTCGACGTCGGGATAACTGGTACAAATAATCAGCCCAAGGTTCGGGTCCTCGTCCACGCCACTTGGTTGCCATTCCTTGAACCTGTCACCAAACTTGTACTTCGCTCGGACGAGCTTGTCCGGAGCGACGTAAAAGCACCAAGTATGCACCTTGCGGTCTCGTCCAGCGTGGCCACCAAACTCTTCGTTCAAGTGCGGGTCGAGCCACGATTTGAAGTCCAAGTTGCAGCCGACGACGTACGTGTGCTTGTTGATGGTTGTTATCGTCCAGGCAAAGAGAAAGGCAATCCATTGTTCCAAAGATATGAACCAATGGCCTTTTTTATCCGCGGTCTTACCCCACAACAGCATCTTCAGCAACCCGAAAAAGCCATCGACGTCGTTGTGGGAGTGGCCTACGGGCAGACGGTGTAGGTAGATCTCTTTGTACAGCCCGTGGTGAACCAGGATGCAGAAGAAGGCGAAAACATGCCGGTTCCAGTTTTCCGACCCTCCGTCCATTTGCACGTGGCATGTTTGCCGAAAGTGCCGCTTCGTGTTCTCCACCACATACCGTAGCAGAATATTGAGCGTCGTGAGGCACATGTTCACGTCTTTGCCGGGAACCCATGGCATAAGTAAACACATGCACAACACGACGCCGTGCATCACGACTGCTTGCAGATGAAGGTGGAAGAAACTTCCAGCTTTGTCGCTCATCGCCTTGACCTTCACGGGGAAGTGCGGACAAACGGTGTTATTGTTTGCCGCCCCGTCGAAACAATACGAGTCACTGATGCCGAACTGGTTGGCACTATCAGCACGGGTGTTATTGTACTGAGCTCTCTCATTTCGATAATCACTCCGGTGCGCGTCGTTAAGCGTCTTCCAGTCCTCCAGGTCCTCCAAGTCCTTTACAGCACGGCGCTGCTTCGTCAAGATTTCGCATGTCGTGCACTTACCTGCACAATCCTTCCGCTTGCGCATGGTAATATGCTTCGCGCGGAGGTACTCGCGCAGATACTTGCGAAACCGCGTGATTTTAACCTGATAAACGCCGCGACGCATAAGCTTGTATGCGGCATAACAATCGGCTGGTCGGATCGGATTCATTTGGAGTTTGCCGTTTTGAGGTTGTGGCTCCGCCAACGGCAACAGCTCGTGAGCAGCGTACTCCAAGAAATAAGTCCAGTTCAGGTTCGTCGGGTCGTTGTACAGCGTCAAATTCCTCTTCCTTGTGCTCTCCAGCATGCCGCCCCCACACACGTGCGCGTGCCACTTGAACCATGTGCTTTCGGGAATAAAGTGCAGTCGTCGAAACGCATCCTTGCAGACTTTCTTGCCCAGGAACGTCAGCGAGTCGAACATCTCTATTTCAAGCTTCTGCGAACCGGGCTTGAACCTACGCGCACGAGTGAGCTCCGCGACGATGTTCTCCTTGAACTGGCGACCGTTTAGCGTAGACTTCTCACGTAAGTACGCCTGCACGGGACGATACTCGAATTGGGACAGACAGCGCCTCCCACACCTGCATTCGTTGGCGGGGTCCATCAGATCCCCGATCTTTGTCACGCTTTCCGCAGTATTGTTGGGCCCATATCCCGACGTTTTGGATTCTGCTTCCGGTTCGGAACGCTTCGCCTTTCTTGGGTTGATGGTTTCCGTCTTGCACATAAAGTCTTCCACCGTTTCATAGTAATAATCTTCTGAACCAGAAGAATTAGACGAAGCGCTAAGCTCAGATTCGCCTTCAGAGCACGACGAGCATAACATATTTCCTTCCTTCCCGCTTTAGCGACTTGGCGCCTTCTCAAATGTTTAAGCTTCAAAGTTTCAAAACTAATGACCGGCGCGACGTTCCAGGCGTTCGAGCGTTTGATTGCCTTTCAATCGTCACATGTAGTCAGATCGCACTAGTCATATCACTAGTGCGATCTGATTTCGCACTAGTCGCGCGACTAGTACGGACTAGTGGCGTGAGTAGTGCGATATGCTATCTTTAAGAGTTGATTTTCACTATCGCAAGTATACTTTTCTGTGGACACAACTTTTTATCTTCTTTCTTCTCACTTACCATACTCCTACGTAATCATGTCTGACGAAAAACTCTTTGGTGAAGGCTTCAAAGCGCAATCGGTGGAAGACCTTGACAACAGCGGCACACAAGAGGTCCGACACTGCGCCAAGATCCTTAAACGCTTGTTGACGGACGAGCAGCTGCAAACGATTTTCCCCATTTCGGGGAACAAAAGTCAACTGTCCGGAACGGGGGTGGAGGTGTTGCTCACTCCCGATATCATTGAGAACTGTTTTGAACACTACACGCCGGCCGACGCGGCGTGTTACCGCAACCTGGCGTCGTGGCAATTTCTGAAATCGGTGACGCAAACCCAGTTCGTGGAAAAGATGGAGGAGGGGGAGAAACGAGGCACAAAACCAGGATTGTTTGATATTTTCAACAAGGGGGACGCGGCGGAGAAGAAGGAGGAGGCGAAGAAGGAGGGCAAAGGGGAGGATGAGGACGATGATGAGGACGAGGTGGAGGACGACCAAGAGGACGAAATTGAGATCCCCTGCGCACAGCTTCCCGCAGAGGACCCAGAGAAGAAGTACACGACCTTCGCAACTAAGAACGGTTTTGAGGTGATGTACAAGCTGAACGAGGACGGGGGCCAGCAGCCCGCTGGACTCGAGAATTCGGACGAGGACAACGACCGGTTGGTTCTCTGGAACTACTCAGAGAACTTGCTGATGAAGGCGGTGCTCACATTGGTGCGAGTAAATCAGTACTTGCCGCATTCTCAAAAGCATCTGGTGCACGTCATTAAAAAGTTCCAAGTCCCCAAGCAACCGGCGGAAGAGACCGTCGACTTTGATGAGGAAA
>LGRX02000036.1:0-14099 GCA_001247695.2 Cymbomonas tetramitiformis
TTTGCTTCCGTCAGTGTATAGGTACGAGGTTTCCTCGTGTGCTCTTTGAGGGGAGGGGTATGTCAGTTGGGCTGGCGTGTCACTGGGGACTAGGTCCCTGGGGTCCTCTGTTTGGTCTCTTGCCAGTTCCCATCTTCTCCCTTGGACCCCTGGTTCGTGTTCGGGCCAGAAGTCAGTGGGGTATCTGACGACTTTTGACCTCGCTACCTTGTCCCATATCGTTTGGGCGTCAGCCTGTCTTGTAAGCCTGGTGTGTGAAGTGTTCGCTTCCACCACCTGTTGTATGGTGGGGGGGTGTATGTTCCATTTCCCTCCCCTGCTTCCGGGGAGGAGTTCCCATTTGGCTGGTCCTTCTTCCACATGGAGGTGGCTGCTCTCCCACCAGGTTTCGACTTCCGCCTGTACGTTGTAGCACTGGGGGCAGAGGTCATTTCGTAAGTGTGGTCCTGTGTTGCACATTTTCCCCATTGCATTTGTCATGTCCTTTGTCTTGACCTCCGGGAGTTCGTATCGCTGCCATGGTCTTGTGTCTACCACACAGTCCACACTGAGGGTGCGTCCTTCTAGGTTTGGTTCGTTCCTGTCGTGCAGGTTCGCCTCCCTCCTTGGCTGTCCGACGGCCGTGGTTGTGCGGACCTTACTCTGCGGGCAAGTTGTGAGCGCGTTCCTTATGCAGTCCGCAGCGGCATCTGGGTCCATGCAGTGGGCCTGCCACCCTGCTTTGTTGGCAACAATCAGTACCCTGAGGTTCCAGTTGCACTGTTTCGCTTGCTGGTGAGTAGCACCCATCCGGTGGTCAGGGGGCAGGAATGTGAATTTACCTTGTGGTATTTCAAACAGTTCATGGACTAAGTGCCCTGCGTGTGCGTTGTATAGTTTCCTGTATGGGGTCCTCTCATATGTCGGGTATACTCCGACCCCGAACACAGGGTCTTGCGTGGTGGTGGCCGCAATGGCAAAGTCCAGCGCCTTTTTGAGGTCCTGTGGCGTGTATTCTGGGTTGAACTGGTAGGCCCCCAATTTCATCCAGTTTGTCGTCCAGGCTGAGCCCCTGGCCCCAAACACCTTGTCTCTGTCGTACTTGGCGTAGTATTTCGTGGTGTTGTGGTGAACATTGAGGGGTGAGGCAAATAGTTCGGTGGTAATTCCGAACGCCTGTTGTAGTGCCCTTTGCATCTGGGCAGGGAATGTCCAGTGGTTCTGTAGGTTCTTTTTTCGTTCCTCTTTTTCTTCTTTGCTTGAGTATCTAATGAGGAGGTGCCCTATTTCTTCCTCAAACGTGGAGACCTGTATCTTATGGTCCTCCCACATTTCCATGCGCAGTGCGCGTTGGTGCGGGGTTTGGTGGCGTGTGGTACCCACTGCCTGGGTGTATCTCTCGTGTAGCCTGAGAAGCTTTTCTTTAGTGAGGGTGCCTATGTATTTCCCGTTTCTGTGGTAGCTGTGGGCGAGCTCCCCCTCCAGCCGTAATTGGCAGTGGTGTTCTCTGTTGTCCGCAATGTCTTGCTCTGGGGTGGTTTCTGTCGGGTCCAGGGAAAGGTTTCCTGCATGTAGCGTGGGCCAGGCCTGCCCCAGGTGCGGCCTTCCAGCCAATATTTCTCTGAGGCCTGTGGGGTGGGTTACCTGAGTGCCTCTTGCTTGCAGCCTTCTTTTTAGGGTTGGGAAGGTGGTCGCGCTTTGGCCCCTCCGCTTAGCTAGTTTTAGGTAGTCAATTATGGTTTCCCTTGTACTCCATGAGTAGGAGTCATCTCCTTCCGAGTGCCTCCACTGGGTTCTGTATTGCGTTACTAGGGAGTGGGGGTCCGTCGGGTCAATGAGTAGGGTCCTCACTGCTACAATTTCCTTCGGCTTGTCTATTGTTTGGCCTTTCTCAAAGCAGCCTGTCTCCATTTTTTCGGCCATGGGGTCTATTTCGTCTATCCATTTAGTTTGCGGGCGCGTGTGGAGGTCTTGTGGTGCCTCCTCCTCCTCCCCCTGTACTGGACCGGTAGTCTCCGTCTCGTTAATCCTTGTAAGCGGGTGCAGGGAGAGTTGCCTGTGAATCTCTTCTCTGGGGACCAGCCTCGCCTCCCATTCCGTCATTTTAGCCCGTAGCTGTTCCGGGTTGAGGCGCGGGAGGTTGGTTCGCATTGTGTGGGGGTCCAGCGGTCCCTCACAGGGTATACTCCTGTATTGTTGCTTCAGCCGCCGGTTTGTGCTGCTATCATAAAAGTCCCCCGGCTTCGCTATGTCTCTAGGCTGGGCTTCGCATAGGTATGGGTACAGGTGTGCCAGGCCTTTTGCTATGGCACTGCGGTCTGCTTTGAGGGCTGCATCTGTGCATTGTTCCCTGACGTTTACCTGGCTAATCGCATGTTGGCCATCCCGGGTAGTAAGGAACGCTAGGTCTGGGAAGTGTGTAAATAGTTTGAGGCACGTTGTGAAATTTATCGCAGTTGGCGTGTCCTTGGGTACCGTGAGCCTGGCGGTTTGGTCTGTGCACATCGCCTGCCAGTCTGGAGGTGCCGGTAGGTCCCCATCAATTATTTTGCCTGCTTTCGTTTTCCTTGTTGTTCCTTCCATCTCTTTGTCAGACTTTCTTCTGGTCGCCCCTTTCAGCTGTTCCATTATCTTTGGTGCTGGGGTTTGGAGCTGTCTGAGCATCCCCTCCGTCCCCCGGGGCGTAATGTTGTATCTGAGTAGGGCATTGAGTTTTCTTAGTGTGTTGTGTTTTGTCTGGTGCCCCCCCCAGAGTTTGTCGAGGTCTGTGCAATTCATGCGTGCGGTGCAGTGGTATTCTACCAGTCCTCTGGTGGACCTGCTGACGTGGGACATTCTGAGTCTCGACTTTAGGTTTATTTGCCTCCACGCCGGGCCCCGTACTGCTCCTCTGTCCTCTTCACTGTGCATGGCCTCCAGTAGTCCGCTCCAAATCGACTGGGCGTAGACTGCCTGGAGCGGCACCATGCCCAAGCCGAACCTTTCCTTTTCCTGCGTGGTGAAAATGTTTGGCGTTCCGTTGCGAGGCAGGCCTTGTATGTTCTTTGTGGCCCCACCTATTATTTTGTTGAAGTCGTCTATTTCGCCCGCTGTGTAGAGCCCTAGGTGCAGTCCATACCTGAACTTCCCCAGTATTGCAGAGTGAAGGGAGTATTCTTTTTGGTCCGGTGTTAGTGGGGAGCGCAGTAGTGCTTGTATTCTATGGTTCATCTCTTCCCTAGCAGCTTCTTTCTCCTTGTCCCACCTGCCTGTGAATGCCAGTAGTACTCCCAGGTATTTGTATGTGTCGTCTGGTTTGAGTATCTTGAAGTGGCTTAGCTTACCGTCCACCCCCACCATTTTGAGGTCTTTATGGAGTTGCTCGGGTATGGAAACCCCATTTTTTATGCCGGTTATGGCTGACTTGGTAAGGTTTATTTTGAGTTCACTCCATTGTGAGAATGCCTGCAGTTTGTGCAGCTGAGCTCGCATGTGGAAAATCGTGGGGCATAGTATGAGCAGGTCATCGACGAACGCCCCTGCTGTTGTCCTGAGGGGGCCCAGTCTTTCCTGTTCCGCTGCGTATTTGTGCTGGTATCCATGCTCCCCCACCTCTAGCCACCTTAACAACGGTTCCTGGTATATTATGAAAAGGAGGGGGCTCATGCTGTCCCCTTGGAGGAGTCCTCTTTGCACCTGCACCGTTTTGTGAGAGGTTTCCCCTCCTACCCTGGTGTTCATTGACATGGTGTCATGGCTTTGTGTACCCAGGACATCTCGCACCACCTGTGTGAGTTCGTCGGGTATTCCGAGGTATTGCATCGTGTGCAGTAGTTTGTTGTGGTCCACTGAGCCATACGCATTTTCGAAATCTACATACAGGCCATGCAGTTCTCGTCCCGAGACGTTTGCATCCTCTATCGCATTGGTTACTCTGGTGAGTTGTCGGAGTGTGTTCCTTTTTTCCCTTGAGCCTTCCTGCGCCTGGGCTAGTATTCCTTGCGTTTCGCAGAACGTGGAGAGCATGTTTGCTATCTGCGAGGTGTACAGCTTGAATACCCCCTCAAGTAGGGCTATGGGTCGGTAGTTTTGCTGTAGGGTGACGTCCCCTTTCTTGTGGTGGAAGCAGAATGTCCCTTTTTTCCAGGTGAGGGGGACGTGTTTGCTGTTCCACATTTCCAGCATGAGCGCGTGTAAGGCGTCGTGGAAGTCCTCTGGCATGTACTTGAGAATTTCGTTCGGGGTCTTGGTGGGGCCTGGTGCTTTGTTGTTGTTTAAGGTGTGTACCGCCTTGCTGTAGCCCTGTCTACTTATTGTGAGGCCCAGTCCCGTGGGGTCTGGTCTTGGTGCTTTTATGAGGCGTTCTCTATGAGCTGGGTCTTCCCATGCCGGAGGTTTCGGGTCGGGCAGACTACGGTGCTCCATCTTGTATGGTGCTGAGTGAGCCATGTGGTCTGCTAGTGCGTTTGCAATGTTCCCGTGGCCTACAGCGAGGTTGCCCTCCCTGTCCTGCAGGGCCTGTATGTTCGCCGTGGGGGCATGGCCTGTTTCTTGCGCTTTGGCATATATCCTTTTGTGGTATCTTTTTTGGTTGTTCCAGTATTCTTTTACCGTTTTGTCATTGTGCCTTTGCTTGGCTCGTTTCCAGTGTTGTTTGACCACTTTGTGCGCTGTCGACCTTTCTTTTTTGGCCTCTTCAGTAAGCCACGACACCCATTCCTTTGCATCTGCATTGTCCCTGTCCGTTGGGCCCTTCATTTCTCCTTCCTTCAGGCTTTGGAGGGTTGAGTGTTCCGTGTGTGGGTTTCGTAGGTGTCGTTTGGTTTGCTTGTGCATGCGCATCTTGAGTATTGCAGCGTCCCTTTCTTTCCTGTCCTTTTTGCTCATTAGCAGGTCTTTTGCCTCTCGGTTGGAGGTACCTCCAACTATTGCAGTTGGTAGCTCGTCGTCCTGCAGCGCACATTTGTTCGCCCTGGTGAGTATGCTCAGCACGGTTTCTCCTGCTCTGTCTATGGTGGCATGCGCTACCTGCCTGTTGCCCTCTTCCCTGCATTGGGTGGCTATCTCTGTTATGCGTTTCAGCTCAGCAGTCCTGGCATAGTCGTGTGTCCTGAGGAGGACGCTTTGGAGTGTTTCCCTGTGGGTTTTGTTCAGGGGCGTGTCCAGCTTCACGTGCCCTGGTTGGGGGTCGCGGTCCACGTACGGTTCGTGGGTGTCTATGCTGTCCAACCGAAGGGTCGCTAGGCTCACCATCTCGTGGTCACTCGTGTGGTGTTGAGTGAGGTGTGTGGTGCTCCCCGTCTCGTATCGCGCCCGTTTGTTCCTCGGTGCTAGCCATCTGTCAATGTTTCTGTTTTTCGCCCAGTTCAGTGTGGTATTGACTGGCGGGCCTACATTGTGGAGGTCCAGCTCCTCTGCGAGTTTCGTCCATTGCTTGTCGGTTTTTGTCACCCCCTTACCTGTGCTGGTGTTGCTCGCATTGAGGTCTCCTCCGACAATGACATGCTCGTTCGGTTTTTCCGCTGTTTTCCGGAGCAGGTTGGTTGTGTACTTGAGTATTTTGCCTCTGGTTTTCCACTCTTCTGCCCCTGGCGGGTTGTAAATGCCTAGCACGTGGTACATTACTTCTCCGGGCAGGTGCAGTACAACATGTAGGAGGTACCCCTCGAGGTGCCTCGCAGGGACAACGTGGTGGTTGTGTGCGTGGCCGTAGGGGTTGCTGAGGAGTATTGCTACTCCTCCTTTCACTGCTTGTTCTGCAGTGCCCTCTGCCTTTTGCACCTCGGTTTTGCTGCCTATCGCGGTGTATTGCATGTCTCTGAATTTCCTCATCACACTGTCGTGTGCGTGCTTTACTTCCGTGAGCACAATTACTTGCAGACCCAGTTGGTTTTGGTTTCTTTTCCTGACGACTTCGGCCAGGTCGAGGCAGGCATCACTTTGTCCTGCTACATTCCATGTGAGCATGTGTAGGCGGTCTTCCCCTATGTCTGTCTTTTTCGGTTCTGTGAGGGGGGGCTGGTATTCTTGGGAGTCCTGACTTGCCTCCGGTGCTTCCAGTTGTGTGTCTTCGAATTTCTCCCATTGTGCTGTTGGTTCGTCTCTCACCTCCCCCTCCCCTTCGTTTGGGTGGGTTTCCGGTGTTCGCTGTTCCCCCAATGTATGCCCGTCGTCACTTGGCGGTGTCGTGGGGGCTAATCTATGAAGCCATCTCCATAGGCCCGGTTGCTTCGTAGCACTTTTGCGTCCCCCTTCTTGGGTTTGCGGTGCCTGTCCCCCGACCTCCGGGTTTGTGTTCAGGCCATCGGCGGGCCTCTGGGTCTCTGTCGCTTGCTGGATGTCCACCTGCGTCTGCCTTTGTCCCTCGGCAGCAGTCATCCTCTCTTTTACTGGTTGTTGTATCGATTTTCTGTAGGCATCGACCGCCGCTCTGTTAGTGGTTCCCCATTTGCTGACCGCCTCGTTGAAGTGGGTGGGCCAGTGTCCCCCTGGGCATGTTTTTTGGAAGTGCATCCACGCTTTGGTGGCCATCAGGACCCACGCCCCACAGCTGTAATGGTCCTGTGCACTTTGGTTGCCTACATTCATTAGTTCAACTGTCACTTTTTTGCCGAGCTTCTTGGCCAGGTGTTCTGCCCAGTTGGTCATTTCCGCCGTCAGCCTTTTGGTGTTGCGTAGAGTTGCGTTGGTTTTCCCATTCGAGGAGTCATATATCCAGAGCTTAAGTTTGTCGGTTCCTTTGTCTGGTCCGGCCAACACCACCCTCCAGTGTTTGCCATCACACACCGGTATGCAAAAGCTTCGGGAGTTCCCGAGCAGTTGTAGCGCCTTTGCGGTGTGTGGTTCAGTGTTGTCTTCCGGTTTCAGTGCTTCTCTCATTGTGGCCACCACCAAGGGGGGCATTGGGTTGTCCTCATACAGTGAGTGGGCGTGCTGTATCTGGAACATGTTTAGTCGGCCCTTCATCTCGAATAGCCCCTTCGTGGTGGTGTTGTATGGGTACGTTCCTGTTTGGTCCTGGCTCCCTCCTCCTGTCATGTTTGACTTCCAGCTACGGGTTCGCTTCTTCACCCTTTGCTCAATCTTCCGCATTAGCGGCTTGCCCTTTGTTGGGGTGCCTTCCTTTATCGCGGTTACTGCATGTTCTGGTTTCCTTGTTCTAATGAACATGGGTCTACCATTACGGTAAATTATTCTGAGCAACTTGTAGCCGTAGGGTGGCTGTGTGCTCCGTTTTACTGCATTTTTTGCTATGGTCCGTTTTCTCCTGGTTCTGCGACTATGCGTTATTCTTTTGTGTTTATTGCGGTTTGTTTCCCCTGTACGACCTCGTGTTTTTCCTCTTGGTGTTAATGTAACTATCAGCATAATGAGCATTGGGGTTATGGTGAGTGCAGCATTCTGTAATGGCCTGGTAATGTCGCATTGTGCCCATCGTGAGTGGTGTAGTTCAGTTTGCACTGGTGTTGGGTTTATGGCTACAGCGTTACATTGCCCTAAACCATCTGATGTAACGCCCCTAATATTCCGGGGGTCACTTCCTTCGTTTAGCGTTACACCGTTACAGGTTGGTGTTTCGGGTCCCCGGCTCTGTATCCCGCTGTTGTTTTCCAAGGTTTGTCTGACCCTTCGGAATGTTATGTCAAAAGTTTGGGGCAATTGGTGCATTTCCCCGAACTTTCCATTTTTTTCGTAGAGCCCCCGGAGCATTTCGCTAAATGTCGAAAGTTGCCTGTTTGGTCCAGAATTACTTTCACCTCTCCCCCATGGCATGTCTAAGCCGCTCTTTAAGTATTGTTGTGAAATGTGGGTTTCCGTGCCTTCTGGAGCCTGAGTAGTGTCCCCTCGGTATAGGGTAAGGTTAGGGTTTCGGCTCACTCCGTCATTCTTCGTGGTATTTGTGGTTGCCGCACTGCGCCACCGGGCATTTTTATCTTCGGTCGCGTTTTGCTTTCTGTGAATTGCACTTTGGTCGTCCTCCGGGGTATTTGTTCTCCGGGGCTCATTTTCCCAGTTTTGCGTTACATTGTTACATTCCCACTTTTTGGGTCCCCCGCTGTTTACCCGTGTTCCGCTGCCGTTCACCCATGTTTGTCTGGCCCACTGGGGTAATGTGTCAGAAGTTTGGGGCATTCGGTGCATTTCTCCGAATTTTCGAATTTTAACGTAGAGCATCTGGAGCAATTCGCTAAATGTTGAAAGTCGCCTGTTTGGTCCGGGAGTTGTTCCACCTCTTCTCCCAGGCATGTGTGCGCCCCCCTTTGAGTATTTTTGTGAAATAATTGTTCCTTTTCCCCCCGGAACTTGAATAGTGTTCCCCCAGTGTAGGGCAGGGTTAGGGTTTCCACTTATTTCTTGCGTTACATCGTTACACTTCCATTTTTTGGGACCCCAGCTGTTTCCCACTGTTCCGTTGTTGTTCTCCCATGTTTGTATGGCCCATCGGGTTACCGTGCCGGAAAATTGGGGCAATTGGTGCATTTCTCCGAAGTTTCGAATTTTAACGTAGAGCACCTGGAGCAATTCGCTAAATGTCAAAAGTCGTCTGTGTGGTCCGGGAGTTGTTCCACCTCTCCACCCAGGTGTGTGGAGGCTTTCCTTAAAGCATTTTTGTAAAATATTTGTTTCCGTTCCCTCTGGAGTTCGAATAGTGTCCTCTCTGTGTAGGGTAAGGTTAGGGTTTCCCCTTATTTCACTCGGGGGTGTGTACTTACATGTTATCATTACAGCTGGGTTGGCCCCCGAACTTATGACAACCCGTGTGTGTAATATCTCGTTTTTTCTTGTGTGTTTCATATTTCGATTTTCGAGGGGCCGTATATATCCGAATGCTTTTACTGCTTGCACAATTATTGTAAGTTTGTAATCTCCCTGGTTGGTTATAGTGGTGTTAACATTAAGGGTATGCCTATTGTGTTTGCAATGTAACTGCAGTGGGGCACCCTTCAGTTTGCAGGGCAGTTCTATCAAGGTATGCTGTAGTTTGCAGTCTATGTTAATATGTGCAGGGCATGTTAGGCTCATTGCCTGTAGGTATCGATTTCGCACCACAGGGGCTACACCTATTGATGTGTTCCCTCTGGTGGGATTTCCTATTGCCCTCTCTTCGGTCGCCATTACTTCATTCCAGTTCAAAGCCAAATTATCTATGTTAATATGTGCAGGGCATGTTAGGCTCATTGCCTGTAGGTATCGATTTCGCACTACAGGGGCTACACCTATTGATGTGTTCCCTCTGGTGGGATTTCCTATTGCCCTCTCTACGGTCGCCATCCTGTACAGCACGGCGATTTGCCTGGGGGTCGGTCGCAGTCGGTCTGGGCTCCTGTCTTCGCTGCAGATCATGTCTTTCGGTTGGGGGCTTGTCCCCCAAGTCCCTCCTGCACTCCCCCTCCCCTCGGAAAGATCCCCGTCACTGTGTTTTGGAGGGGTACGGATGCATACCTTGCTGGATGCCGTTTGTGTTGTCGGACTGCCCTCCGTGAGGTTCCTGCTGGGGGCACGTAGCCCCCTTCCGCTCAGTGCCTTTTCCGAGGTTCGTTTTCCAAACTTTCTCAGACGCGGACAGGGTGTAAGATTGCCCTCTGTGGGGTTTATGCCAGGGGCACATAGCCTCCTTCTACTCGTTGTGTCGATTGTAAGGTTGCTAGGGGGTTGTAAGGTTTGTGGCGGTTGGTAAGGGTCTACGATGTTTGTGTGTGTTTTTTGTGGGTTTGTCGCTGACTCGCTCGTAAGCGGACAGGGTATCGGATTGCCCTCTGTGGGGTTCCTGCTGGGGGCACGTAGCCCCCTTCCGCTCAGTGCCTTTTCTGAGGTTCGTTTTCCAAACTTTCTCAGACGCGGACAGGGTGTAAGATTGCCCTCTGTGGGGTTTATGCCAGGGGCACATAGCCTCCTTCTACTCGTTGTGTCGATTGTAAGGTTGCTGGGGGGTTGTAAGGTTTGTGGCGGTTGGTAAGGGTCTGCGATGTTTGTGTGTGATTTTTGTGGGTTTGTCGCAGACTCGCTCGTAAGCGAACAGGGTATCGGATTGCCCTCTGTGGGGTTCCTGCTGGGGGCACTTAGCCCCCTTCCGCTCAGTGCCTTTTCGGAGGTTCGTTTTCCAAACTTTCTCAGACGCGGACAGGGTGTAAGATTGCCCTCTGTGGGGTTCATGCCAGGGGCACATAGCCTCCTTCTACTCGTTGTGTCGATTGTAAGGTTGCTAGGGGCTTGTGAGGTTTGTGGCGGTTGGTAAGGGTCCACGATGTTTGTGTGTGTTTTTTGTGGGTTTGTCGCTGACTCGCTCGTAAGCGGACAGGGTATCGGATTGCCCTCTGTGGGGTTCCTGCTGGGGGCACTTAGCCCCCTTCCACTCGATGTACTTTGTTCGAGTTTCCCGGACTCATCTTTTGTATTCGGTTTGTGTACCTTCTGTGAGGTTTTCCCCGGCTCGCTCGTAAGCGGACAGGGTATCGGATTGCCCTCTGTGGGGTTCCTGCTGGGGGCACGTAGCCCCCTTCCACTCGATGTACTTTGTTCGAGTTTCCCGGACTCATCTTTTGTATTCGGTTTGTGTACCTTCTGTGAGGTTTTCCCCGGCTCGCTCGTAAGCGGGCGGGTTGCCGACTCGCTCGTAAGCGGACGGGGTGCTGGATTGCCCTCCGCGGGGTTCCTGCTGGGGGCGAGCAGCCCCCTTCCACTCCGTGGATTTTCTGTGTTGTTCTGCGGGAGCAACCGCTGGGACAGGGGGCCGGCATAGCCGGTTAGCCCGATTTCGTTGGTTGGATTTGGGCTCGTGTGCCCTAGCAGGAGACGAGATTCGCTTTGTTCTCCACCGTGGGTGCCATATTCGTAAAACGCGTGTGTGCTCGACAGGATTTTGGCGGTTGTTTTCGAGGGAGTTCTTGGGAAGATTTTGTGCAGGTGTGTTCGTTCGGCGACTCTGTCTGCGCCGAATTTCTCGTTGAGGTCTTCCGAGACCAGCGTGAGCGGATGTTCGCTTTGGTCTTCACAGTGGATGCCGTATTCGGAGAGTGCAGATGGCGTTGTCGTCTGTGAATCCTTTTCAGCTTTTCGGCTTGGTGAAGACGTGAGGTTCGCGGTGAAGTCCCCCTTTTCAACCTGCAGTGTGCACAGGCTGTCAGTACTCAGAATGTCGTCTGTTTGCCTCAAAACATGTGAGGGAGGGCCTGGGCGGGCCAAATCTGCATGTTGCCGTCTCGTGTCGACGTTCAGCGTCTGTGCCGGGTTTCCTGTGCCCGTCTTGATAGCTGTCGCCGCTGTAAACACATAGAAAATTATCCAAAAAAATGCCCGTTGCGGGCTTGCTCTAATTTTGGCGTCTGCCCGCGGCCCGCGGAGAGGTGGCACTGTCGCACCGGTCATGCGAAAGTGTTCGCCATCCCACTTTCAGACGGCGATCGCCTGGCAAAAAGGATCGGTCAAGTTCGATTTACTTGGCGACGGTTATCGCTTCGGGCGGTCGAGCATTCGAAATCACAAAACAAAAAACGCGCGCGACATTTTGTTGCGTGAAAAATGGCGCGCGTGTTTTTTTCCATTTAGGATTGGCCTAAGTATACATACACAATGTATAGAGAGTTTAATTTCACACGTACGCCGGCATGGGTGTCACGACCGATAAAAGAACCAAGAATGAAGACTCGCCGCATGGTACAGAAACGATTGATCTAGATTTCGAAAAATTGCCCGAATTGGCCAAAGAACGCGTCGTAGCAAATTTTCCGTATGAAGAGGCAAGGTATCTATTTGGAAAGTCGCTTCCCTTAGGCGCGTGTGTATGTCGATGGTTTTACACGAATGACAAATTTTTGGTACCACCCGAAATTACTACTCTTGCTAAATTTACTCCCACCGAAAATTGCGCCTGTGTTGAAAATCTTTACAATTCGTACGGATCATTTTGCGAAACATTAAGCAGCTGGTGGAATCGGCGTAGGGCAAATATAACTGCCGAGTATTCTAAAAGAGTCCAGTTTGATACTCTGACACAAGTGTGGTGGTCGATTGAAAAGATAAGTGAGATCTACGACGATCCGTTCATTAAGGGTGACACGCTTAAAACACGGTTAATATCTTGCGCCATCAAAGATTACTTATTTGACAGAAAAACAATTTTGTACAACGACCTTCAAACTCTAGAGGAAGACCTTAAATATGGAGTTAAAAGAGGGTCGGTCTTAAATGCGTGTGAATTCCGTACCGAATTGCAAAATAATCTGTTTCAAAACTACGACGGAAAATCGTTTTGGGACCATAAAGAATCTGTACAGTTTTCTATTTTGGACCATCTCTCGGCATCTATAACAAGAGTGTCCGATACCTACCCACTTGGAGGCACATTTTATTACGATGAATACTGTTCAAGAAAAGTTAGGCATGCAGAACACGCACGTCATGTGACGACAATAGACATAGACGATGACGGATCCGACCACGAAAGAAACTTGCGAGAATTCTCGACGCTTCGCAGTATGCAGATACATGAATTATACAGATCCTTTAGGTTCCCCCCAACAATTTTGCCAGAAATTCAGATTGCTTTATTCCAACTATTTTCAAACTATCATAATTTCACTGTAGACGACGTGCTACCTTGCATACGTGGCCGGAAGACTTGCAGGACATTATGCGTAATCTTTTGTGAGCAATTTTGCAACGCCTACAACAACCAAAAGTACAAAACGAATGTTGATTTTAACAAACTTCTTTTGTTTTTACAAAGATATAATGAAAGATACCATGAAAGTTGGCCAGGATTCAGAAACTTGGTCAAGACTTGTCTGAAAATACTTGTGCGTCGAAAAGAAGAAATGAACTATACGAGTATAGACCTATTAGCGTGTTTGCTAGAGGCGGGTGTTTTCGAAAAAGACCATATTGAAAGCGTTTATCGTATCATACTCGACGCGTGCGAAAGTATTTTCAGAGCGAACAGCGACGACAATACATTTTTAGAAAAAACCTTTTTTCGTATAATTGTCTTATTGAACAAGACGAAACCCGCAAATACGACAACAAACTCTCTAATGGATATATTTCGTTTTACGACACCGACACTTTTAAAATATCCTGGATGGAACAAGATGCACGCCATTTCTTTTTTACTAATGTTGAATCGGGTTGAATACGATTGGGAAGTCAAAGTCGAACTAATTGAAAAAATGTTGGATATATCGAGTTTTCTCACACAATTGGATCGTGAGAACGCGGCAGGAATATGCTTCCACGTACTTGATGATCCGCTTCTTTGTGTTCGTATTTTAAAACGAGCGAAGGAGCTTGATAGAGGTCACAAGGGTCTCACACGAACCAACACCGGCGACCGCATCGCATTCGGGAGTCGCGTAGACCGTTCGTAAATGTCTATTTTATCCATAGCTATATGTATATCTTATTCATATTGGCGTGTTTGCATGACCTGAACCCTTTGTCATCCAACTTTTAGACGGTGATCGATCAGGGAAAATGATCGGTCAAGTTCGATTTAATTGTCGACGGTTATCGCTTCGGACGGTCGAGCGCTCGAATTCACAAAACAGAAAACGCGCGCGTTTTATTTCCCCAAAAATAAAACGCGCGCTTTTTTATTGGCGTGTTTGCATGGTCTGAACCCTTCGCCATCCAACTTTCGACGGTGGTCGACTAGGAAATGATCGGTCAAGTTCGATTTAATTGGCGACGCTTATCGCTTCGGACGGTCGAGCGCTCGAATTCACAAAGCGAAAAACGCGCGCGTTTTATTTCCCCAAAAATAAAACGCGCGCGTTTTTTATTGGCGTGTTTGCATGGTCTGAACCCTTCGCCATCCAACTTTCTGACGGTGGTCGACTAGGGAAAATGATCGGTCAAGTTCGATTTAATTGGCGACGCTTATCGCTTCGGACGGTCGAGCGCTCGAATTCACAAAACAGAAAACGCGCGCGTTTTATTTCCCCAAAAATAAAACGCGCGCGTTTTTTATTGGCGTGTTTGCATGGTCTGAACCCTTCGCCATCCAACTTTCTGACGGTGGTCGACTAGGGAAAATGATCGGTCAAGTTCGATTTAATTGGCGACGCTTATCGCTTCGGACGGTCGAGCGCTCGAATTCACAAAACAAAAAACGCGCGCGTTTTATTTCCCCAAAAATAAAACGC
>LGRX02000037.1:0-19085 GCA_001247695.2 Cymbomonas tetramitiformis
CCGCCCATGAGATGGCTGTGAAGTTTTCGTCGCAGTTGCGGGACGCGCGTGGCCGCCTTGAGTTGGCTCAGCAGCGCCAGCGGGAGCAGTTCGACCGGCGTCACAAGCAGCATAGGTACGCAGTGGGGGATCTGATATGGATCGAGGCTCGTCACCTGACGGAGAAGGTGATGGACCGTGCGCTGTGCCGGAAGCTCGGCAAGCGTTGGCACGGACCTGTGACTGTCGTGGAGTGCTTCTACAGCGATTTGCAGGCGGAGCTGGCAGAGGCGGACCGCGGGGCACCGGTGGCTTATCGGTTGGCTCTACCACCGCATTGGCGCATTCACGACGTGTTTGCACAGCACCGCCTGAAGCCATACGTTTTCCGGCATGGATGAGTTTGCATCTCGAGCACAACTGCCTGTACCTGACCCGGTAATGGTAGATGGGCAAGCGGAAGCTCACGTGGATAAAATTCTGGCGTATCGTGTACGCATGGTCAAGGGTAAATCAGTGGAGGAATGGAAGGTACGCTGGACGGGCTACTCGGCAGCTCACGACCAGTGGCGCTCCAGAGATAAGATGGACAGAGGCGGGGAGAATCAGCAGCTCAAGGAGTTCGAGGCACGGCGGTTGGGCATGCAGGCGGACATGCTGAAGTCCGTTGAGCGTGGCCGACGTCAACGTCAACAGCGACAGCCCGTTCACCTTGGTGTCACTTTATCCCAGCTAATGGAACACCAATGTGACGTCCCGGAAGTGGATTCTCCACCGGAAGACTTCTGTCTGCCGTGGGAGCGGGTGGAAATCTTGGAGAATGGAGAGCTAGTGGTGATCACCGACCTTGAAGAGCGAAAGACCCGGCCAGTGAGAATCTTGGTGTTGTTAACCGGAACCGGATCGGTGGAAAGAGAGTTTGCAAAGTGCTTTCCGTCTGCCTCGGTGGTTACGCTCGACAACGACCCACGATGGCAACCCGACCATCTCGCATTAATGGAGGACTGGGACCCCACTCAGTACCCACCGGGATTCTTTGATGTCATTTGGGCCAGCCCTCCATGTACCCAGTACAGTCAGGCGCGCACTACGGGAGGACCTCCTGATCTGGAAGGAGCAGACAAGAGTGTGAAATGCACCCTGGATGCTATTGAGTACTTGAAGCCCAAGCACTGGTTTCTTGAAAATCCTGAAGAAAGATACCCGAATGCACTGCGGTTGCGGTCAGTGGTTCGTGAACTGCCACAACCTCTTTTTGCACCTACTGTAAGTATGGGGAGCGATATCGTAAACCAACGTGTATCTGGACTAGCTCACCTCCACCAACGCCATTGCTAGAGTGCACCTCGCGGACACCTTGCGCATGCAAATGGGCCACCGGAGGGCACCCTGAAACTGCTCAGCTTGGACCATCGTCTTCACAGCAACCAGGAGCGCGAGATGCTCACGCCGTGTACCCAGTACCGGCTCCGCTGTTGCGTCATCTCTTCCACCATCTTCAGTTCGGGGAGTTTGATACCTGACGACACCGGGAGCGGCATCAGGAGATAGGCCGCTCTTGAGGGGGGAGGAGTTGTACCGGGAGGCACGGACAGCTCAGGGCTATGCCCCATGGGTATGCCCCGAGGCGTATGCCCCATGGGCATGCCCCGAGGCGTATGCCCCATGGGTATGCCCCGAGGCGTATGCCCCATGGGTATGCCCCGAGGCGTATGCCCCATGGGTATGCCCCGAGGCGCATGCCCCATGGGTATGCCCCGAGGCGTATGCCCCATGGGTATGCCCCGAGGCGTATGCCCCATGGGTATGCCCCGAGGCGTATGCCCCATGGGTATGCCCCGAGGCGTATGCCCCATGGGTATGCCCCGAGGCGTATGCCCCATGGGTATGCCCCGAGGCGTATGCCCCATGGGTATGCCCCGAGGCGTATGCCCCATGGGTATGCCCCGAGGCGTATGCCCCATGGGTATGCCCCGAGGCGTATGCCCCATGGGTATGCCCCGAGGCGTATGCCCCATGGGTATGCCCCGAGGCGTATGCCCCATGGGTATGCCCCGAGGCGTATGCCCCATGGGTATGCCCCGAGGCGTATGCCCCATGGGTATGCCCCGAGGCGTATGCCCCATGGGCATGCCCCGAGCCCCATGGGTATGCCCCGAGGCGTATGCCCCATGCCCCATGCCCCGAGCGTGCATGCCCCACTCGCGAATAATGGGGAGTTATCGGATATTCACATAAGTGAGCGAGTGGGGAAAATAATCGATGACAAAGCAGATTTCAGGAGAAGATCTGTAATGAAATGATTCATGGTAGATTCCAGGAGAACATCTGCAATGGCAATACAAGTATCATGATCTGCCTGATGATTGGTGGAGGAGTAACAGAATCAGGCATGGGCTGCTGGTAATTGGCCGATGACAGATGTCAATCTAGGAATCCTGCTAGTGAGTTAAAGAGCAACATGTTGAAAGGGGAAGCTTTGGAAAAGTGAACCTCAGTTAGTGTTGATCAAGAGAAATTAAGGGCAAGTTTTACATGTTAGTACTAGGCTGAATGCCAAGACTATACATAAGGATATAGATGTATTAGGTTTCAGACCAGACATTATATCGGACAAGTGATTGTAATTCTAGGCTAGAAGCCAGAGTTTGTCATGGAATAAAACAGTGGAATATAAGACTGTGAAGTTAATGTTACACAACCAAAAACAGCAAATAAGATAGAAAGAATAAAAAGAAAGAAAGAAAGAAAATAAAGAAGAAAATAAAGAAAAGAAATATGTTTAAGTTATCAGGAGTGTGCATGGTACACACGGCGTTACCGGACTGGAAAGCCGAGCCAGCTGGCCGGGCATATACCTAAGTGGACTCACGCCGGACCTGCACGCCAAGGTCCACAAGGAGCTCGCTGGGAAAGTGGACTTCTACCAGTCCAGCGGACCTGTCGGGTGGGAAGACGAGCTCCTCAGGAGGTACGCCAGCCAGGCTACCCTCGAGGAACGCAAGGATCCCACTTCCTCAGCCGCGCGTGAGATGTCCCAGTTTCCCTTGGCAGTCGTGGCGGAGCTGCTGGTGCTCGCCGAGGCGGACCCCAACCATTGCCAACTTTGTGCTGTCCAAGGAGCTGCCGAGGTGGAAGGGCGGCAGATGCCTGGCTCGTCCGTCTACACGGGATGTAGTAGGAAGTGCAAGTCGAAGGACCACCTGGCCCGAGATTGTCCTCAGCAGAGCAACCCCCAGCAGAAGGCAGCCTGGGTCAAATGCATCTGGGAGCACGCGATCGAGGTCCTGCAGAACTCCGACGCTAGTGACGACGTCATAGCGGCCATGTGGGAGCAGGCGACGGGCACAGTGGAGCAGGGTTTTGCTAGGGTTGAGCACCCGTCACCAAAGGGGTGTACCAGAGAGCACTCCAACCGCCCGGAGCACGCCGGGTCCGCTTCAGAGCGGAGGTGCCCCCAGACCTACCTTCAGGACGAGCAATGCTAAAGAAGGAGTTGAACGGGAAGCGGCCGCAGCATCTGACGCGTAGGCTGCAGCGGCTGCGGGACCGGCAAATACAGTGTGTTTCACTTGTGGCATTTCAGGCTGTGTGGGTTATAGTGACTCTAATCGCCTGCAGTGACTTTAGGGTGTTACAAGGTGTCAGTAACACTTATATATATTAAAAATGAGTAGTATGCATTTTTCTTTGAAGGAAAGAAGCAAAACTACACTCAGTATGTCACTGTTTATTATGTGAACTCTGAGGTGTATGTTACACCCCTAGGTGTTACACACAATATTTTTAGGGTGTTACAGGAGATGTGAAATGTGGCATTTTTTTCCTGGGTACCTTGATAGGTATAAAATGGGATTCCGCGAAAAAATTGGACTCAAATTTTATTTTTGAAATCTTCCGCACAACATTTTTACCCATTTTTGCCATTTTGGGCATATATATACATATAAGTCCCAGTGTATACTGTGATGTATACGCCTTTCACAACTCTGTAAGATGTCTCACTTTCACACATGAAATCGAAATTGATATTTTTCATGGTGTTTCTGTGAAGATATGTGCATGGTCATTATTTGGGGTTTTATTGATTGAAACCCATGACCTAAATATATAGACTTATCAATAGTGACTTGCAGACACTTAAGTGATAATTTGTCAGATGGTTTATTACTTACTTAGGACTGTCAACTCCTTAGATAACCTTCAGCTAGTAGCTTCAGGCGAGACTTACTCCTCGGTTCGGTCGCCTGTCCTTGGCTGTTGATCGCGTTGCCTACCCACGAATGGATTTGCTGGAGGTCTGCTTTTTATCTTTGAATCTATGACAGTACTCTGGATGGTAGTGCCATCCAGATACTAAGTAATCAGAGCAATGCTCATAGTAATCTCTATCAGCGATTTGTCAGATATCAAAGTGAATTATGAATATACTGATTGAGACATGCATCGAAGTGTGATCAATTTTCTGATTCAGCTATCAAAATGCATAAGTGGAAGATGGTGTTGCTCCAGCGATATATGAGAGTGCATGGACAGTGCTCAACAGTGACCAGCTGTTTTCATGAGCACTGTATATTGCCTTCGGGTCTGGAGATATCTCCATCCAGCCCTACAGCATGTGGTTTGATCCTGCTCTCATATCTATCGCCATCACTGACATTCCACACGCACATGTGTTTGTGGAATGGTATCTATGCATTATACATAAGATATTGGTATTATACATACATTGATCATGTACACTTGCTGACTTAGTGTAATGTCAATATATCCATAACATGTACTGATATAAATATTAGTGGAAGTACTATGATAAGTACTGTTATATATAGTTTTATAGTGATGTGCATCTGATGGGATGGTATACACAGTAACTATATATTGTGTATGTACTTACTGATTGAGTACACTGAAGTAAATTGATATAAGTTAATCATACAGCTTTGTCTGTATACCACTGGACAGCATATCACAAGTATGATGTATATCAATATTTTTGGTATACTGTTGTAATCCTGTACATCTCATCCTGATGAATGATGAGTTGAATGGTAAATTTCACAAGTAGCTCCGATGAGTATCCAACTTGATTAACAGGAGAACAGATGTTCAATCCCAAATCCTTCGTCATGGAACAACTGTACTAATTCCTGTCTTAACAATCAAGACTGGCATCTTATACTACTTGGGTTTTGAATATAGCACTGGACTTGCAAGTTCTAGCAATATGTCACAATAAATAAGTATGTATGACAGTATGCACAGCCGCTATCGTGATCAGGCTGTATGCGTGCATGTCAAGCAATAATGCATGGATGTATATATACCAAGCACAGTAGTAGCAAAGTATTTATGCATGTATGCATGTATGCATGTATACTGGATTTATACATGTGTATCTCTAGCTTGATCACATGTATATCCCGTGCACACAATCACAGTATGCCATGTGATAGTGATCTGTGATAATAATGATAAGTGTGATAATAATGACCATTCATTCACAATCACATCATTTATGTGTATGACGATGACGATATCGCACACTCTATCTCTGCACAGCATGTGTGTGTGTGTGTAACGATGATGATGTCGCACACAGCATCTCTGCGCAGCATGTATGTGTATAGTTGGGCCTTATTTTATCATGCGTCGATCTGTCGCTGTATGCGCCCACTTGGTGCGATATGGTACGAACATCGAGATTTTACACACTATGTATGCGCGTGATACGAATTGTGTATGTCGCATGTCGATCTGCATGCTGATGCATGCGTCGCACGGTACGAACTATGATCATCGCACATCTGCGTCGCACGGTATGAATTATGATCATCGCACATCTGCGTCGCACGGTACGAATTATGATCATCGCACATGTGCGTCGTACGGTATGAATTATGGTCATCGCACATCTTTATGTATACTGTACGGGTCGCGCGGTACAATTGCGAATGTCGCTGTCGCTGATGATGAGATTATGTGCATCTCTGTCGCAGTTGATGAGATTATGTGCACTGACGCTCATTTTTCATATGCGCGCTTAATTTTCGCACATCGTACCATACCCTGCGATTATTGACAGCATACATATATCGTGCGCACACCTCGTCGCAGTATATGCTGAATGTGATTTATGTCGCGCCGATAATTTTATGCACAATTCCGCTGATCGCTGACGATGTATTGAAGCGAAAGCTGTCGTGTATGTGCAGATATTCGACGGTATGTATGCGAACTCAGTCGCGCTGTATACAAATCAATATACGTATATGTGTCAAGTCTGCTGCACTTGAGTTCTCGTTCTTCGCCTGAGCGGAAGCAATACCACTGTCACGGTTCGCTATGCGAACAGTATGTGTGACGCTGCTGTTATTGAACGGTAACAGCCAAACGCAATATTCTGGTGGGTGTATGAGTGCAGCAGTCTGTTGACCAGAAGTGCTTGCTTGAGCCCAATGCTCCTCATATACTTCCAGTGCCCTCACGCATCTCATGCGTTACCACCATCGGGTTGTGAACCCGAGAGCACTGGGTGAACTTCCCGCATCGGCTGGTCGATATAGCCTTTGATGCTCGCATGCTGTTCAGTGCATGCTAGAAGCGAAGACGCGTCTTATCAGGACCCTTCGGTACTTCAAGAACTTGTCTTGCTTCGCCATCTCGATGCCATATACTTGGCCTCTCGATGACATATGTCACTCACCTTAGGTGGATGATAGACATTATGACTGTACATGTCATAGTCGACCGTACTGACAATACTCGACGACTGTATGTCATTATGACATATTACATGACATGATATGGTATGACATGTATGACATGTATGACACATATGTCATCGGTCATATCCCTGACAGGCCACTTCCATACCACTGCGAGGCTTCTGTCAGACGTACACGAAGTCTCCAATCTTGAACTGATGTGGCCTCTTGAACATGCAACCCACCTTCCCAAGCATGCAACCTGGCCTCCCAAGCATGCAACCTGGCCTCCCCAACATGCAACATGGCCTCTTGAACATGCAACCCACCTTCCCATGCATGCAACCCACGTTCCCAAGCATGGCTTTCAGATTTCCTTCTTTGGAATGCTTGATTTCAGAGTTTTTACATCTGTCATTTCGCTCTACGCTAGATTTCCATTTTTAAAATTTTGCTAATTTTGCTCTACGCTAGCTTTCAGATTTCATTTTTTGGAATGCTTGATTTCAGAGTTTTTACATCTGTCAGTTCGCTCTACCTTAGATTTCAAAACTTGGCGGACCATGCAACCTGGCCTGCTTAGCATGCAACATGGCCTCTTGAACATGCAACTCGGCACTCCCAGCATGGCCACTTCGAGTTTTGGCGGTCCTTGTGGAAGTTGTGAGGTACCCTGGCATCCCGACATCCAGTGTAGCAACGCTCTGGAGGATGGGGCAAGCGCGTGAAGCAGTAGTCGCACTCCTTCGAACTCCTTCGAAGCGTCAGGTGGTGGCACCCTGCCGTAAGTGGGCTTATGCCTCTCCGCATTGTTCACCTCCCTCGTAGGCTTCTTAGCACCATCACCACCAGGCTGTGCTGGCTCCTTCTTCTTGGGGTCCCTGCGTCTGTCCCTAGCCTTGTGGGAGGAGCTAGAGCGCCTCATGGAGGATACCAGCTCGGCCAAGTCAAGCCCCAACTGCCTGGCTTCGTAGAAGGAGTACACACAGGTAAGTCTGCGGACGAGTTCCTGCTGTAGTGTCAGAGCCCACGCTTCAACATCGTTCTTCAGCTTATCCTGAACCTCCACGATGACCTCCAAGTCCTCCTAGGTGACCTTGTTGGGGGCAGGATGGCTGACTCGCAGCTGCTCGGATACACGATCTCGGTATTCCTTAATGCGAAGTCCCTTGATGCACTCCTCGACGTCTTGTCTGACGATGGAGTCCCCCACCAACTTGCCAGCGTTGAGCGCCGACTCCCTGCGGCGACAGCTCTTCACGTAGGCGAGGCCATCCTGCTCAGCGGTCTGCGACTTAGCGACCAACAGATCCTCCTTCTCTTTGGTGCCCTTCATTAAGAACTTGGCCTCGAGCTCTGCAACGAAAGCCCTCAAGGCCCAAAAATAGTGAGAATCCTCCGTGCCATCTGCCCCTGTGAGACCCTTAGTGGAAGTTCCTTCGTTCTCCCACTCATCAGACCGTTCACCATCAACATCACCTTCCTGGAACCTCTTGCAGACTGCCCATGTCGCTCCTGGCGCCAGCTTATGGAAAGGAGGTTGTGCGCAGCGCACTGAGCCCTGGTAAGAGTCCCTCGTGGTGAGGTCCTTCAAGACACGACACGCATGAGAGGCCATGAGGCCATCCTTCAGGTATGAAGCGCACCACCAGTCATAGGCGACTGAGGTGGAATGATCATCCCCTGCTAGGAGCGAAGGCAAGCTGTCCCACAACGATCTGTAGTCTGGTTTGGAATCAATGAAGGCCTTCTTTGCCTGTGGACTGAGCGAGTGAAAAGCCGCTGACCTCATATGCCTGCGTACCCTGGCCTCGTGAACCCGCTGTACTTTTCCCACCATTTCAACGAAGCGCCTGATGAAAAGCGCCCTATCTTCATTCTTGCCACCCGTGTAGCAAAGCTGGGTGTCAGCCTTGTCAAGAGCGGGACTGTCCCTGTCATAATGATCCATCTCGTCTACGTCGTCAAACGCAAAGAGGAACTGACTGGCTGCGGGCGCTGAGGCTGCTGCTGTTCCTGCTGCTATCGATCCCGGTGTGGAGGGGCTGGATTCTGGAGCCGACCCCTCTGTGCTCATATAGCCAGTGTCAAGCCCCTGACTGTTCCTCTCCCGAGCCAATCGCCGTGCCTCGCGCTCTATGGACTGGATAGTGGCAGTGGCAACGCTCGGCTCCGCCTCACCCTCCGTGGTCAAGTACTGCGTTAATGCTCAGTGAGTGTGACAAAGGAAGAGTGTCCTCTTTCGGCGCGAAGCTTGTTCACCAGCAGGATGCAGGCTTGATTCAGGCTGGTTTAGGCCAGTGCACTGAGTGCCCCTGGATTCACACCGTTCTGAACAAGCAAGAAAACGAAACGCGTGCAGCCAGCGCAAGCCCACAGGTCCAGCAATACGCCTCAGCGCTCTGAATCAAGAGCAGATGCAGAATGCAGGCTTAATCCAGGCTGGTTTAGGCCAGTGCACTGAGTGACCCTGGATTCACACCGTTCTGAACAAGCAGGAGGACGAAACGCGTGTAGCCAGCGCAAGCCCAGAGGTCCAACAATACGTCTCGGCGCTCTGAATCAACAGCGGATGCAGGATATTCGTGCAAGAAGGGCTTAGAGCTGAGCCAGTGTGCTGAGCACCCCTGGATTAGCTAAGCCACCGTTCATCAAGAACACAGAGACCGTAAAGATAACTCTCCTTGAACCAAAGTACCAGGAACAGCGCAACTACGCAGAGCTGGGAGCTAAGCCAGTGTGCTGAGCACGCCTGGATTCGCAACACCACTGCTCATTAAGGGTCCAGAAGTTGCCATGGAAGTTCACACTCAGTCCAGTAAGCAAGAGTACTAGTCACCACGCAGAGCTGGGAGCTAAGCCAGTGTGCTGAGCACCCCTGGATTCGCAGCACCACTGCTCATTAAGAAGGTCACTGTTGTCATAAGGGCCTTACCGGTTATCAAGTACTATAGGAGAGATAAGAGAATTCTCGCACACATCATGATAAAGAGCCCAAAGATACCAAAATAACCAACAGCACTCCAGGCTGAGCCAGTACTCAAATCAAGTCTGAATCCACCAGAGACCTCTGCCAAACAAGTAGATAGTGTGTATGAAGTCTATTCACTCTTCGCCTTCAGGGCTGATGTCGCTGCTAATCCTCTGGTAAACCCACTCCTGCTTCAGGCTTAGGCCAGTACACCAGGGGTGTCCCTGGATTCACCGTCAGACAGGTTGGGGCTACCAGAGAAACCGTAGGGTGCAAGCCCACTCATAAAGGTAACAACTCACTGCTGATCCGCTTTTGATTAGTAGGCCCAAGCAGATGCCGCCGCTAATTAGCTCCCAGGTCGCACACTTGCCTTTCAGTTAGGCCAGTACACCAGGGGTGTCCCTGGATTCACCTCAGACAAGGTGGTCAACTGGAGGGACCACTGGAAAATGGCTCATCAAGGTGGTCATTCACCGCTGATCCGCTCTGCAGCTGCCGCCGCCCACGCTGATGCCGTGCTGATTAACTCCTTAATGAAGAAAACCTGCCTGCAGTTAGGCCAGTGCACCATGGGTGCCCCTGGATTCACTGTGAGACAAGGTGGTGGAACTGAGCATATCGCAAGATAAGAGAAAGCCACTCATTAACCAGTAAATTCAGTGCTGATCCGCTGCCGCCGCCACTGGTGGCCTTTTTCCGTGCAAGTATCACCAAGTCTAGGGAAGAAGAAGGGTCCGCCAGTGCACCTTGGGTGCCCCTGGAGTCGCCTGACTTCCGAATCCGCTCTCACAAACTGCTGCTGACTTATCGCCAAAGGGTCTTTACTTCCGAATTAACACTTGAAATAAAAAGCCGCTCCGCGCAGGACATTATTGTTTTGAAAAAGAATAAAAACAGCAGTAAAATATATTCATAAAAGATCGGTATAACAACCACAAAGTACGAATTATTGTACAAAGCTGTGAGCAGAACTGTTTTAGCACTCTAGCACTGGCACGCGAACAGCCACCTAGTACTTGCGAAGCAAAACAATAATGAGTCCACTAGCCTGACCTACAGTCAGAGCCTACTTATATCTCAATGCTCTGTCACATTTCCCAAAACTGTAACGGGTTCTAGCCCTTAAATCTTCATCTGGCCAATGGAAAGTCATTATTCCATGCCAGCTCTAACAATGTTACCGTTCACCACATTTTGACTGACACGTCAGTGGCAGAGTAGTCACTGTCACTGTCATCTTATCATTTCTTGGTCACCCGATAATGACCATATCTTCTCTGGCAGGTCTGCACCTCTCGGGCAGTCATCTTAGCGAAGCCTGTCATACTTGTCATCTCTGTCACGTGTGTCACCAGCTGGACAAACCCGGCGCGGTACCATGAGAAGCCGGCGTTTGTTACAAAAGCATAGCTGAAGGCTTTTACATTTCTTTCTGCGGTAACAAAATCATATAACGTTTTTTTCTGGACGTCACGTACACCGATTTCTAGATTATTTTATCATCAAATTATCAAAGTTTGCAAATTAGACGACCCCTACATTTAGCAATAGCAAGGGTCTACTGAACAGGTCACGATATTTCATTTTTGGGTTAATTTCAGTATGCGCGTAGGCGAATGATTTAATGGTAGTGTGCGCGTAGGCAACTGATTTTATTGGTAGTTTACCCCTACGCAAATGATGTATCAATGGTAGTTTGCCGTAGGCAACTTGCAGTGTGTTCGCAGACCATGTACGTGACCATTTATGATATTGTATATTATCATTATTATGCAAATTCAACCGGTCGATAACAACATTTGACCATAATGAAAATTTCTAGCGGTTGGACTTGCTAGAATATTATTGTTTGAGCGACACACATTGATGCTATCACTAGACTGGGAGGATTTGAGCTTAGCATACAGGTGCCTCGATAGTATTATATTACTCTGCACCACTTGACAGATTGGCTGAAACATTACACAAACCACATGACAAACAGGAATTTACAAGCGGACTAAACATTAAGCATGGACAGCAAAAAACCAAGTAATTGACTACTTACCGTACTACAAAGGCAAATAACACCCTGTAACCATACTCTGGGCTACATATTCATAAATTATTAACTCTATCTAAGATCTCCTAACTTTAAGCCGGTCTAAGCCATGAATTGCGACTTCGATTGATCAACACACACCTCATGCATATTTCAGCCATCTGTCTTCCTTATGATATCATGCTTATTGTGATGGTATATGGATTGTGCATCGTGCACCATCATTCACAGCATGCGATTCTAAATTACTGGGAAGCTCTGTTTTATCTAGAATTGCTCTGACTGAATCACAACTGGCTAGTGTCGAGATGCTCATGACACCTGTTGTGCCACACATCAAGCCAAACAAACCCCAGTGAAAATTTTAGTCTTCAGTTTGCTTAGAGTGTCGATAAGCACTACCAGACTAGTTGGTCAAATGAAAAGATTGCACATTGTTTCGCACCTTTAGCCACGGTAGCAGCAACACTTTCATCGTGGCACAGAACAATGAGGGGCGTCTTTTGCTTAGGTGTCAGACCCTGCGCAACGCGTGCAGAGCGCGCAGTCCCGATGATGGCGTTCAAGAGTGCCATTTCGGCCTCCACGCCCAAGTTCTTCCAGCTCTCCGTGGGTGCAGGGTACGGGGCGATCTGACCACACCAACACACATCCCCATTCATGACTATCGACAGCAGAACATGGATGCACCCATGCACTAATCCCTTGATGGAGAGTGCAACACCACAGGGAGTTTACCCTCACCCTGAGCCCTGGGATTGGCAAAGCAATCTACCAACACTATCCTCCTTGATGGAACCATCACGTGTCCAGACCTCTTTGATCAAAGCCATTGGCTACACATCTGTATATGCGACGTGTCCTTGGAGGTTGCTGCTTTTGAAAATATCCAAGGATTGCATGGCGTCACCGCTGTTTTGAAGGGGCTGCCATGTTGAGAATCTAATTTACAGAATATTTTATGAATATTCATAATGTTTTTATCTTCGCCTTCAGAAATTGGGATCGAAACGAACGAGGCAGCATCACTTATTGTTCAGACCATCCAATCGTTACTTATGTTACTTATATTACTATGTCTGCACTGCGTGGTTTAGGCTGTGCCGCATCCCCCAAGTATGCATGTACCACCTGCCAACAAAGCAACAGGGGAGGGGGGTAACCTGCAGTTGAACACACAAACTGCTGACAGATAAAGGCGGATAAAGATGCTCACCATGATGGATGGTGTGGTTTGCAAATCCGCCTCTTTACGGGGAAGACGCTGCCACAACTCCTCGGTAACAAATGGCATGAACGGGTGCAGCAGCCGTAGGCCGACATCCAGGCATAACC
The DNA here is from genome assembly GCA_001247695.2 of Cymbomonas tetramitiformis. Classification (NCBI taxonomy): domain Eukaryota; kingdom Viridiplantae; phylum Chlorophyta; class Pyramimonadophyceae; order Pyramimonadales; family Pyramimonadaceae; genus Cymbomonas; species Cymbomonas tetramitiformis. The sequence continues at coordinate 13,037 of LGRX02000037.1, forward strand.
ACAGTACCTGTCCACATCAGCGCAAGTTACACATCATTGCTGCCTCCGCGTGAATCACAAGTGACACATCATTGCCGCCTCCGCGTGAATCACAAGTGACACATCATTGCTGCCTCCGCGTGAATCACAAGTGACACATCATTGCTGCCTCCGCGTGAATCACAAGTGACACATCATTGCTGCCTCCGCGTGAATCACAAGTGTGCCGATTGGACTTTCTGCTCCTCTTGCCATTTGCCCCATGGCGCCAGCACTCATTTGCCACAAATGGCTTTGTGCGCGCTGCAGGACACCCTGGCACCTTGAGCATGGGAAAGTGCGCATTCACTGCCAACATCAGAAGCTTGGCAGCTAAACCTCGACCCAGGTAGCCGAGTGAGTGTGCCCATCTACTTAAAATGTCTTATAAACGGGGCGGTGAAAACTGCTACCAGGCGGTCTGGATGATCCAGATATCTTAAAATCCAGCAGCTGAAAGCGGAAATTGAGGTGCGCAAATCCCAGCGTGGGGGCATACGGCAGCCGACCACGATTTCTTAGGCAACCCCTCCATGCTTCTCTCCAGACTCATCGGGGTACCGCCAAAGGTGCACTGCATGGGCAAGTGGCATTGGCAATGCCAACCCGGTTCAGCCCACCACCAAGCCAGGGGATGATACAAGCATATGCAGGATGCGAGAGGGGCCGTGACAAGGTTCCCCAGACAGCCGAGCACACTACCCCTTGGAATGTGACCACCGAAACACCACAAACCAATTACAAAGCAGAAGCATGAATGATAGTATGTACTGATCATCGCCAACCACAAATGCTAGTCCCGGGGTATCTGAGTAAGGAAAACCTGCTAGCATGCCCTCCTACCTCACGGTCTAAGGATGGAAATTGTTGGTAGAGGAATGCAAATCATCAGACAGAAACTGGAAGATGAACAGAAGCAGCAACCAAAAAAGTCCATGGGTATACATCATCTCGATGGGCATGAAGTTAAGCAGACAGACAAACACTCTCTCGAGCCCAGGACATGGCACACAGGTCAGCCATTGTCGTCATGACTTCACGGGCGGAAGCCGCAATCAGTCTCTTCCTATCAAATTATGGAGCATCACTCCCGTGCGTCCTCACCCTTCACCCAATCACACAAGGCCCTCCCCCCACCTGCCTCACAAACCTACCACAAATGAAACTCTCTCTCCAGCCGCGGTACGGCGCTCACATGGCACATGGGTCAGCCATTGTCGTCATGACTTCACGGGCGGAAGCCGCAATCAGTCTCTTCCTATCAAATTATGGAGCATCACTCCCGTGCGTCCTCACCCTTCACCCAATCACAAAAGGCCCTCCCTCCACCTGCCTCACAAACCTACCACAAATAAAACACACTCTCCATCCGCGGGACGGCGCTCACATGGCAAACGGGTCAGCCATTGTCGTCATGACTTCACGGGCGGAAGCCGCAATCAGTCTCTTCCTATCAAATTATGGAGCATCACTCCCGTGCGTCCTCACCCTTCACCCAATCACAAAAGGCCCTCCCCCCACCTACCTCACAAACCTACCACAAATAAAACACACTCTCCAGCCGCGGGACGGCGCTCACATGGCACACGGGTCAGCCATTGTCGTCATGACTTCACGGGCGGAAGCCGCAATCAGTCTCTTCCTATCAAATTATGGAGCATCACTCCCGTGCGTCCTCACCCTTCACCCAATCACACAAGGCCCTCCCCCCACCTGCCTCACAAACCTACCACAAATAAAACTCTCTCTCCAGCCGCGGGACGGCGCTCACATGGCACACGGGTCAGCCATTGTCGTCATGACTTCACGGGCGGAAGCCGCAATCAGTCTCTTCCTATCAAATTATGGAGCATCACTCCCGTGCGTCCTCACCCTTCACCCAATCACACAAGGCCCTCCCTCCACCTGCCTCACAAACCTACCACAAATAAAACACACTCTCCAGCCGCGGGACGGCGCTCACATGGCACACGGGTCAGCCATTGTCGTCATGACTTCACGGGCGGAAGCCGCAATCAGTCTCTTCCTATCAAATTATGGAGCATCACTCCCGTGCGTCCTCACCCTTCACCCAATCACACAAGGCCCTCCCCCCACCTGCCTCACAAACCTATCACAAATAAAACTCTCTCTCCAGCCGCGGGACGGCGCTCACATGGCACACGGGTCAGCCATTGTCGTCATGACTTCACGGGCGGAAGCCGCAATCAGTCTCTTCCTATCAAATTATGGAGCAACACTCCCGTGCGTCCTCACCCTTCACCCAATCACAAAAGGCCCTCCCCCCACCTGCCTCACAGACATTACCACAAATAAAACTCTCTCTCCAGCCGCGGGACGGCGCTCACATGGCACACGGGTCAGCCATTGTCGTCATGACTTCACGGGCGGAAGCCGCAATCAGTCTCTTCCTATCAAATTATGGAGCATCACTCCCGTGCGTCCTCACCCTTCACCCAATCACACAAGGCCCTCCCTCCACCTGCCTCACAAACCTACCACAAATAAAACACACTCTCCAGCCGCGGGACGGCGCTCACATGGCACACGGGTCAGCCATTGTCGTCATGACTTCACGGGCGGAAGCCGCAATCAGTCTCTTCCTATCAAATTATGGAGCATCACTCCCGTGCGTCCTCACCCTTCACCCAATCACAAAAGGCCCTCCCCCCACCTACCTCACAAACCTACCACAAATAAAACACACTCTCCAGCCGCGGGACGGCGCTCACATGGCACACGGGTCAGCCATTGTCGTCATGACTTCACGGGCGGAAGCCGCAATCAGTCTCTTCCTATCAAATTATGGAGCATCACTCCCGTGCGTCCTCACCCTTCACCCAATCACACAAGGCCCTCCCCCCACCTGCCTCACAAACCTACCACAAATGAAACTCTCTCTCCAGCCGCGGTACGGCGCTCACATGGCACATGGGTCAGCCATTGTCGTCATGACTTCACGGGCGGAAGCCGCAATCAGTCTCTTCCTATCAAATTATGGAGCATCACTCCCGTGCGTCCTCACCCTTCACCCAATCACACAAGGCCCTCCCCCCGCCTCACAGACATGACCACAAATAAAACACACTCTCCAGCCGCGGGACAGCGCTCACATGGCACACGGGTCAGCCATTGTCGTCATGACTTCACGGGCGGAAGCCGCAATCAGTCTCTTCCTATCAAATTATGGAGCAACACTCCCGTGCGTCCTCACCCTTCACCCAATCACAAAAGGCCCTCCCCCCACCTGCCTCACAGTCGTCACTTCACGGGCGGAAGCCGCAATCAGTCTCTTCCTATCAAATTATGGAGCACACTCCCGGCGTCCTCACCCTTCACCCAATCACAAAAGGCCCTCCCCCCACCTGCCTCACAGACATTACCACAAATAAAACTCTCTCTCCAGCCGCGGGACGGCGCTCACATGGCACACGGGTCAGCCATTGTCGTCATGACTTCACGGGCGGAAGCCGCAATCAGTCTCTTCCTATCAAATTATGGAGCATCACTCCCGTGCGTCCTCACCCTTCACCCAATCACACAAGGCCCTCCCTCCACCTGCCTCACAAACCTACCACAAATAAAACACACTCTCCAGCCGCGGGACGGCGCTCACATGGCACACGGGTCAGCCATTGTCGTCATGACTTCACGGGCGGAAGCCGCAATCAGTCTCTTCCTATCAAATTATGGAGCATCACTCCCGTGCGTCCTCACCCTTCACCCAATCACGTAAGGCCCTCCCTCCACCTGCCTCACAAACCTACCACAAATAAAACACACTCTCCAGCCGCGGGACGGCGCTCACATGGCACACGGGTCAGCCATTGTCGTCATGACTTCACGGGCGGAAGCCGCAATCAGTCTCTTCCTATCAAATTATGGAGCATCACTCCCGTGCGTCCTCACCCTTCACCCAATCACAAAAGGCCCTCCCCCCACCTGCCTCACAAACCTACCACAAATAAAACACTCTCTCCATCCGCGGGACGGCGCTCACATGGCACACGGGTCAGCCATTGTCGTCATGACTTCACGGGCGGAAGCCGCAATCAGTCTCTTCCTATCAAATTATGGAGCATCACTCCCGTGCGTCCTCACCCTTCACCCAATCACACAAGGCCCTCCCTCCACCTGCCTCACAAACCTACCACAAATAAAACACACTCTCCATCCGCGGGACGGCGCTCACATGGCACACGGGTCAGCCATTGTCGTCATGACTTCACGGGCGGAAGCCGCAATCAGTCTCTTCCTATCAAATTATGGAGCATCACTCCCGTGCGTCCTCACCCTTCACCCAATCACAAAAGGCCCTCCCCCCACCTGCCTCACAAACCTACCACAAATAAAACACACTCTCCAGCCGCGGGACGGCGCTCACATGGCACACGGGTCAGCCATTGTCGTCATGACTTCACGGGCGGAAGCCGCAATCAGTCTCTTCCTATCAAATTATGGAGCATCACTCCCGTGCGTCCTCACCCTTCACCCAATCACAAAAGGCCCTCCCCCCACCTGCCTCACAAACCTACCACAAATAAAACACTCTCTCCATCCGCAGGACGGCGCTCACATGGCACACGGGTCAGCCATTGTCGTCATGACTTCACGGGCGGAAGCCGCAATCAGTCTCTTCCTATCAAATTATGGAGCATCACTCCCGTGCGTCCTCACCCTTCACCCAATCACACAAGGCCCTCCCTCCACCTGCCTCACAAACCTACCACAAATAAAACACACTCTCCAGCCGCGGGACGGCGCTCACATGGCACACGGGTCAGCCATTGTCGTCATGACTTCACGGGCGGAAGCCGCAATCAGTCTCTTCCTATCAAATTATGGAGCATCACTCCCGTGCGTCCTCACCCTTCACCCAATCACACAAGGCCCTCCCTCCACCTGCCTCACAAACCTACCACAAATAAAACACACTCTCCATCCGCGGGACGGCGCTCACATGGCACACGGGTCAGCCATTGTCGTCATGACTTCACGGGCGGAAGCCGCAATCAGTCTCTTCCTATCAAATTATGGAGCATCACTCCCGTGCGTCCTCACCCTTCACCCAATCACAAAAGGCCCTCCCTCCACCTGCCTCACAAACCTACCACAAATAAAACACACTCTCCATCCGCGGGACGGCGCTCACATGGCACACGGGTCAGCCATTGTCGTCATGACTTCACGGGCGGAAGCCGCAATCAGTCTCTTCCTATCAAATTATGGAGCATCACTCCCGTGCGTCCTCACCCTTCACCCAATCACACAAGGCCCTCCCCCCACCTGCCTCACAAACCTACCACAAATAAAACACTCTCTCCAGCCGCGGGACGGCGCTCACATGGCACACGGGTCAGCCATTGTCGTCATGACTTCACGGGCGGAAGCCGCAATCAGTCTCTTCCTATCAAATTATGGAGCATCACTCCCGTGCGTCCTCACCCTTCACCCAATCACACAAGGCCCTCCCTCCACCTGCCTCACAAACCTACCACAAATAAAACACACTCTCCATCCGCGGGACGGCGCTCACATGGCACACGGGTCAGCCATTGTCGTCATGACTTCACGGGCGGAAGCCGCAATCAGTCTCTTCCTATCAAATTATGGAGCATCACTCCCGTGCGTCCTCACCCTTCACCCAATCACACAAGGCCCTCCCCCCGCCTCACAGACATGACCACAAATAAAACACACTCTCCAGCCGCGGGACAGCGCTCACATGGCACACGGGTCAGCCATTGTCGTCATGACTTCACGGGCGGAAGCCGCAATCAGTCTCTTCCTATCAAATTATGGAGCAACACTCCCGTGCGTCCTCACCCTTCACCCAATCACAAAAGGCCCTCCCCCCACCTGCCTCACAGACATTACCACAAATAAAACTCTCTCTCCAGCCGCGGGACGGCGCTCACATGGCACACGGGTCAGCCATTGTCGTCATGACTTCACGGGCGGAAGCCGCAATCAGTCTCTTCCTATCAAATTATGGAGCATCACTCCCGTGCGTCCTCACCCTTCACCCAAT
>LGRX02000038.1:0-10976 GCA_001247695.2 Cymbomonas tetramitiformis
CTGAGGGTGAGATGCAGGTGAGCTCCCACAAGTTGCGGAATGTATGGCATCTATGGATGGTAGATGCACACCATGTGCTCATGCATGTCATTGAGGGGTGGGGGAGGGGATGCATTGCCACGCTCTTTGCAGCCTGGCCACTCCGGTGATGCAGCCCCATCCGCTACGATGCCGGCGCCTCAAGAGGCAGCTCCGGATGCACCTAGGGGCGAGGTGCAGGTGAGCTCCCGCAAGTTGCAAAGTGTATGGCATGCACGGATGGTGGACGCACACCATGTGCTCATGCATGTCATTGAGGGGTGGGGGGGGTGATGCATCGCCACGCTCTTTACAGCCTAGCCACTCCGGTGGTGCAGCCCCATCCGCGACAAGGTTGGCGCCTCAAGAGGCCGCGCAAGATGCACCTGAGGTGCAGGTGAGCTCCCGCAAGTTGCGGAATGTATGGCATGCATGGATGGTGGACGCACACCATGTGCTCATGCATGTCATTGAGGGGTGGGGGGGGAGATGCATCGCATCGCCACGCTTTGCAGCCTGGTCACTCCGGTGGTGCAGCCCCATCCGCTACGATGCCGGCGCCTCAAGAGGCAGCTCAAGATGCACCTGAGGGTGAGGTGCAGGTGAGCTCCCGCAAGTTGCGGAATGTGTGGCATGCATGGATGGTGGACGCACACTATGTGCTCATGCATGTCGTTGAGGGGTGGGGGGGGGATGCATCGCCACGCTCTTTGCAGCCTGGCCACTCCGGTGGTGCAACCCCATCCGCTACGATGCCGGCGCCTCAAGAGGCAGCTCAGGATGCACCTGAGGGTGAGGTGCAGGTGAGCTCCCGCAAGTTGCGGAGTGTATGGCATGCACGGATGGTGGACGCACACCATGTGCTCATGCATGTCATTGAGGGGTGGGGGGGGTGATGCATCGCCACGCTCTTTACAGCCTAGCCACTCCGGTGGTGCAGCCCCATCCGCGACAAGGTTGGCGCCTCAAGAGGCCGCGCAAGATGCACCTGAGGTGCAGGTGAGCTCCCGCAAGTTGCGGAATGTATGGCATGCATGGATGGTGGACGCACACCATGTGCTCATGCATGTCATTGAGGGGTGGGGGGGGATGCATCGCCTGTTCTACAGTCAGGCCACTCCGGTGGTGCAGCCCCATCCGCGACGATGCCGGCGCCTCAAGAGGCAGCTCAAGATGCACCTGAGGGTGAGGTGCAGGTGACCTCCCGCAAGTTGCGGAATGTGTGGCATGCATGGATGGTGGACGCACACCATGTGCTCATGCATGTCATTGAGGGGTGGGGGGGGGGATGCATTGCCACGCTTTACAGCCTTGCCACTCCGGTGGTGCAGCCCCATCCGCGACAAGGTTGGCGCCTCAAGAGGCCGCGCAAGATGCACCTGAGGTGCAGGTGAGCTCCCGCAAGTTGCGGAATGTATGGCATGCATGGATGGTGGACGCACACCATGTGCTCATGCATGTCATTGAGGGGTGGGGGGGGATGCATCGCCTGTTCTACAGTCAGGCCACTCCGGTGGTGCAGCCCCATCCGCGACGATGCCGGCGCCTCAAGAGGCAGCTCAAGATGCACCTGAGGGTGAGGTGCAGGTGACCTCCCGCAAGTTGCGGAATGTGTGGCATGCATGGATGGTGGACGCACACCATGTGCTCATGCATGTCATTGAGGGGTGGGGGGGGATGCATCGCCACGCTCTTTGCAGCCTTGCCACTCCGGTGGTGCAGCCCCATCCGCGACAAGGTTGGCGCCTCAAGAGGCCGCGCAAGATGCACCTGATGTGCAGGTGAGCTCCCGCAAGTTGCGGAATGTATGGCATGCACGGATGGTGGACGCACACCATGTGCTCATGCATGTCATTGAGGGGTGGGGGGGGGGATGCATCGCCTGTTCTACAGTCAGGCCACTCCGGTGGTGCAGCCCCATCCGCGACAATGCCGGCGCCTCAAGAGGCAGCTCAGGATGCACCTGAGGGTGAGGTGCAGGTGACCTCCCGCAAGTTGCGGAGTGTGTGGCATGCATGGATGGTGGACGCACACCATGTGCTCATGCATGTCATTGAGGGGTGGGGGGGATGATGCATTGCCACGCTCTTTGCAGCCTGGCCACTCCGGTGGTGCAGCCCCATCCGCTACGATGCCGGCGCCTCAAGAGGCAGCTCAGGATGCACCTGAGGGTGAGGTGCAGGTGAGCTCCCGCAAGTTGCGGAATGTGTGGCATGCATGGATGGTGGACGCACACTATGTGCTCATGCATGTCGTTGAGGGGTGGGGGGGGGGATGCATCGCCACGCTCTTTGCAGCCTGGCCACTCCGGTGGTGCAACCCCATCCGCTACGATGCCGGCGCCTCAAGAGGCAGCTCAGGATGCACCTGAGGGTGAGGTGCAGGTGAGCTCCCGCAAGTTGCGGAATGTATGGCATGCATGGATGGTGGACGCACACCATGTGCTCATGCATGTCATTGAGGGGTGGAGGGGGTGATGCATCGCCACGCTCTTTACAGCCTAGCCACTCCGGTGGTGCAGCCCCATCCGCGACAAGGTTGGCGCCTCAAGAGGCCGCGCAAGATGCACCTGAGGTGCAGGTGAGCTCCCGCAAGTTGCGGAATGTATGGCATGCATGGATGGTGGACGCACACCATGTGCTCATGCATGTCATTGAGGGGGATGCATCGCCACGCTCTTTGCAGCCTGGCCACTCCGGTGGTGCAGCCCCATCTGCGACGATGCCGGCGCCTCAAGAGGCAGCTCAGGATGCACCTGAGGGTGAGGTGCAGGTGAGCTCCCGCAAGTTGCGGAATGTATGACATGCATGGATGGTGGACGCACACCATGTGCTCATGCATGTCATTGAGGGGTGGGGGGGAGATGCATCGCCACGCTCTTTGCAGCCTGGCCACTCCGGTGGTGCAGCCCCATCCGCTACGATGCCGGCGCCTCAAGAGGCAGCTCAGGATGCACCTGAGGGTGAGGTGCAGGTGAGCTCCCGCAAGTTGCGGAATGTGTGGCATGCATGGATGGTGGACGCACACCATGTGCTCATGCATGTCGTTGAGGGGTGGGGGAGGGGATGCATCGCCACGCTCTTTGCAGCCTGGCCACTCCGGTGGTGCAACCCCATCCGCTACGATGCCGGCGCCTCAAGAGGCAGCTCCGGATGCACCTGAGGGTGATACAGCCTAGCCACTCCGGTGGTGCAGCCCCATCCGCGACAATGCCGGCGCCTCAAGAGGCAGCTCAGGATGCACCTGAGGGTGAGGTGCAGGTGAGCTCCCGCAAGTTGCGGAATGTGTGGCATGCATGGATGGTGGACGCACACCATGTGCTCATGCATGTCATTGAGGGGTGGGGGGGGAGATGCATCGCCACGCTCTTTGCAGCCTGGCCACTCCAGTGGTGCAGCCCCATCCGCGACGATGCCGGCGCCTCAAGAGGCAGCTCAGGATGCACCTAAAGGTGAGGTGCAGGTGAGCTCCCGCAAGTTGCGGAATGTATGACATGCATGGATGGTGGATGCACACCATGTGCTCATGCATGTTGTTGAGGGGTAGGGGGGGGAGGGGAGATGCATTGCCACGCTCTTTGCAGCCTGGCCACTCCGGTGGTGCAGCCCCATCCGCTACGATGCCGGCGCCTCAAGAGGCAGCTCAGGATGCACCTGAGGGTGAGGTGCAGGTGAGCTCCCGCAAGTTGCGGAATGTATGACATGCATGGATGGTGGACGCACACCATGTGCTCATGCATGTCATTGAGGGGTGGGAGGGGGGGGATGCATTGCCACGCTCTTTGCAGCCTGGCCACTCCGGTGGTGCAGCCCCATCCGCGACGATGCCGGCGCCTCAAGAGGCAGCTCAGGATGCACCTGAGGGTGAGGTGCAGGTGAGCTCCCGCAAGTTGCGGAATGTATGGCATGCATGGATGGTGGACGCACACCATGTGCTCATGCATGTCATTGAGGGGTGGTGGGGGGGGATGCATTGCCACGCTCTTTGCAGCCTGGCCACTCCGGTGGTGCAGCCCCATCCGCTACGATGCCGGCGCCTCAAGAGGCAGCTCAGGATGCACCTGAGGGTGAGGTGCAGGTGAGCTCCCGCAAGTTGCGGAATGTATGGCATGCATGGATGGTGGACGCACACCATGTGCTCATGCATGTCATTGAGGGGTGGGGGGGGTGATGCATCGCCACGCTCTTTGCAGCCTGGCCACTCCGGTGGTGCAGCCCCATCCGCTACGATGCCGGCGCCTCAAGAGGCAGCTCAGGATGCACCTGAGGGTGAGGTGCAGGTGAGCTCCCGCAAGTTGCGGAATGTATGACATGCATGGATGGTGGACGCACACCATGTGCTCATGCATGTCGTTGAGGGGTACGCTCTTTGCAGCCTGGCCACTCCGGTGGTGCAGCCCCATCCGCTACGATGCCGGCGCCTCAAGAGGCAGCTCAGGATGCACCTGAGGGTGAGGTGCAGGTGAGCTCCCGCAAGTTGCGGAATGTATGGCATGCATGGATGGTGGACGCACACCATGTGCTCATGCATGTCATTGAGGGGTGGGGGAGGGAATGCATCGCCTGTTCTACAGTCAGGCCACTCCGGTGGTGCAGCCCCATCCGCGACGATGCCGGCGCCTCAAGAGGCAGCTCAGGATGCACCTGAGGGCGAGGTGCAGGTGACCTCCCGCAAGTTGCGGAATGTGTGGCATGCATGGATGGTGGACGCACACCATGTGCTCATGCATGTCATTGAGGGGTGGGGGGGGAGATGCATCGCCACGCTCTTTGCAGCCTGGCCACTCCGGTGGTGCAGCCCCATCCGCTACGATGCCGGCGCCTCAATACGATGCCGGCGCCTCAAGAGGCAGCTCAGGATGCACCTGAGGGTGAGGTGCAGGTGAGCTCCCGCAAGTTGCGGAATGTATGGCATGCATGGATGGTGGACGCACACCATGTGCTCATGCATGTCATTGAGGGGGATGCATCGCCACGCTCTTTGCAGCCTGGCCACTCCGGTGGTGCAGCCCCATCTGCGACGATGCCGGCGCCTCAAGAGGCAGCTCAGGATGCACCTGAGGGTGAGGTGCAGGTGAGCTCCCGCAAGTTGCGGAATGTATGACATGCATGGATGGTGGACGCACACCATGTGCTCATGCATGTCGTTGAGGGGTAGGGGGGGGGATGATGCATCGCCACGCTCTTTGCAACCTGGCCACTCCGGTGGTGCAGCCCCATCCGCTACGATGCCGGCGCCTCAAGAGGCAGCTCAGGATGCACCTGAGGGTGAGGTGCAGGTGAGCTCCCGCAAGTTGCGGAATGTATGACATGCATGGATGGTGGACGCACACCATGTGCTCATGCATGTCATTGAGGGGTGGGGGGGGAGATGCATCGCCACGCTCTTTGCAGCCTGGCCACTCCGGTGGTGCAGCCCCATCCGCGACGATGCCGGCGCCTCAAGAGGCAGCTCAGGATGCACCTAAAGGTGAGGTGCAGGTGAGCTCCCGCAAGTTGCGGAATGTATGACATGCATGGATGGTGGATGCACACCATGTGCTCATGCATGTTGTTGAGGGGTAGGGGGGGGAGGGGAGATGCATTGCCACGCTCTTTGCAGCCTGGCCACTCCGGTGGTGCAGCCCCATCCGCTACGATGCCGGCGCCTCAAGAGGCAGCTCAGGATGCACCTGAGGGTGAGGTGCAGGTGAGCTCCCGCAAGTTGCGGAATGTATGGCATGCATGGATGGTGGACGCACACCATGTGCTCATGCATGTCATTGAGGGGTGGGGGGGGATGCATCGCCACGCTCTTTGCAGCCTGGCCACTCCGGTGGTGCAGCCCCATCCGCTACGATGCCGGCGCCTCAAGAGGCAGCTCAGGATGCACCTGAGGGTGAGGTGCAGGTGAGCTCCCGCAAGTTGCGGAATGTATGGCATGCATGGATGGTGGACGCACACCATGTGCTCATGCATGTCATTGAGGGGTGGGGGGGGATGCATCGCCTGTTCTACAGTCAGGCCACTCCGGTGGTGCAGCCCCATCCGCGACGATGCCGGCGCCTCAAGAGGCAGCTCAAGATGCACCTGAGGGTGAGGTGCAGGTGAGCTCCCGCAAGTTGCGGAATGTGTGGCATGCATGGATGGTGGACGCACACCATGTGCTCATGCATGTCATTGAGGGGTGGGGGGGGATGCATCGCCACGCTCTTTGCAGCCTTGCCACTCCGGTGGTGCAGCCCCATCCGCGACAAGGTTGGCGCCTCAAGAGGCCGCGCAAGATGCACCTGATGTGCAGGTGAGCTCCCGCAAGTTGCGGAATGTATGGCATGCACGGATGGTGGACGCACACCATGTGCTCATGCATGTCATTGGGGGTGGGGGGGGGATGCATCGCCTGTTCTACAGTCAGGCCACTCCGGTGGTGCAGCCCCATCCGCGACAATGCCGGCGCCTCAAGAGGCAGCTCAGGATGCACCTGAGGGTGAGGTGCAGGTGACCTCCCGCAAGTTGCGGAATGTGTGGCATGCATGGATGGTGGACGCACACCATGTGCTCATGCATGTCATTGAGGGGTGGGGGGGGTGATGCATTGCCACGCTTTACAGCCTAGCCACTCCGGTGGTGCAGCCCCATCCGCGACAAGGTTGGCGCCTCAAGAGGCCGCGCAAGATGCACCTGAGGTGCAGGTGAGCTCCCGCAAGTTGCGGAATGTATGGCATGCACGGATGGTGGACGCACACCATGTGCTCATGCATGTCATTGAGGGGTGGGGGGGGTGATGCATCGCCACGCTCTTTGCAGCCTGGCCACTCCGGTGGTGCAGCCCCATCTGCGACAATGCCGGCGCCTCAAGAGGCAGCTCAAGATGCACCTGAGGGCGAGGAGCAGGTGAGCTCCCGCAAGTTGCGGAGTGTATGGCATGCATGGATGGTGGACGCACACCATGTGCGCATGCATGTTATTGAGGGGTGGGGGGGGGATGCATTGCCACGCTTTACAGCCTAGCCACTCCGGTGGTGCAGCCCCATCCGCGACAATGCTGGCGCCTCAAGAGGCCGCGCAAGATGCACGTGAGGGTGAGGTGCAGGTGAGCTCCCGCAAGTTGCGGAATGTATGGCATCTATGGATGGTAGATGCACACCATGTGCTCATGCATGTCATTGAGGGGTGGGGGGGCGGGATGCATTGCCACGCTCTTTGCAGCCTGGCCACTCCGGTGGTGCAGCCCCATCCGCTACGATGCCGGCGCCTCAAGAGGCAGCTCCGGATGCACCTGAGGGTGAGGTGCAGGTGACCTCCCGCAAGTTGCGGAGTGTATGGCATGCACGGATGGTGGACGCACACCATGTGCTCATGCATGTCATTGAGGGGTGGGGGGGGTGATGCATCGCCACGCTTTACAGCCTAGCCACTCCGGTGGTGCAGCCCCATCCGCGACAATGCTGGCGCCTCAAGAGGCCGCGCAAGATGCACCTGAGGGTGAGGTGCAGGTGACCTCCCACAAGTTGCGGAATGTGTGGCATCTATGGATGGTAGATGCACACCATGTGCTCATGCATGTCATTGAGGGGTGGGGGAGGGGATGCATTGCCACGCTCTTTGCAGCCTGGCCACTCCGGTGATGCAGCCCCATCCGCTACGATGCCGGCGCCTCAAGAGGCAGCTCAGGATGCACCTGAGGGTGAGGTGCAGGTGAGCTCCCGCAAGTTGCGGAATGTGTGGCATGCATGGATGGTGGACGCACACCATGTGCTCATGCATGTCGTTGAGGGGTGTGGGGGGGGATGCATCGCCACGCTCTTTGCAGCCTGGCCACTCCGGTGGTGCAGCCCCATCCGCTACGATGCCGGCGCCTCAAGAGGCAGCTCAGGATGCACCTGAGGGTGAGGTGCTAGTGAGCTCCCGCAAGTTGCGGAATGTATGGCATGCACGGATGGTGGACGCACACCATGTGCTCATGCATGTCATTGAGGGGTGGGGGGGGGGAATGCATCGCCTGTTCTACAGTCAGGCCACTCCGGTGGTGCAGCCCCATCCGCGACAATGCCGGCGCCTCAAGAGGCAGCTCCGGATGCACCTGAGGGCGAGGTGCAGGTGACCTCCCGCAAGTTGCGGAGTGTATGGCATGCATGGATGGTGGACGCACACCATGTGCTCATGCATGTCATTGAGGGGTGGGGGGGGGTGATGCATCGCCACGCTCTTTACAGCCTAGCCACTCCGGTGGTGCAGCCCCATCCGCGACAAGGTTGGCGCCTCAAGAGGCCGCGAAAGATGCACCTGAGGTGCAGGTGACCTCCCGCAAGTTGCGGAATGTGTGGCATGCATGGATGGTGGACGCACACCATGTGCTCATGCATGTCGTTGAGGGGTGGGGGGGGATGCATCGCCACGCTCTTTGCAGCCTGGCCACTCCGGTGGTGCAGCCCCATCCGCTACGATGCCGGCGCCTCAAGAGGCAGCTCAGGATGCACCTGAGGGTGAGGTGCAGGTGAGCTCCCGCAAGTTGCGGAATGTGTGGCATGCATGGATGGTAGATGCACACCATGTGCTCATGCATGTCATTGAGGGGTGGGGGAGGGGATGCATTGCCACGCTCTTTGCAGCCTGGCCACTCCGGTGATGCAGCCCCATCCGCTACGATGCCGGCGCCTCAAGAGGCAGCTCAGGATGCACCTGAGGGTGAGGTGCAGGTGAGCTCCCGCAAGTTGCGGAATGTGTGGCATGCATGGATGGTGGACGCACACCATGTGCTCATGCATGTCATTGAGGGGTGGGGGGTGTGATGCATTGCCACGCTTTACAGCCTAGCCACTCCGGTGGTGCAGCCCCATCCGCGACAAGGTTGGCTCCTCAAGAGGCCGCGCAAGATGCACCTGAGGTGCAGGTGAGCTCCCGCAAGTTGCGGAATGTATGGCATGCACGGATGGTGGACGCACACCATGTGCTCATGCATGTCATTGAGGGGTGGGGGAGGGAATGCATCGCCTGTTCTACAGTCAGGCCACTCCGGTGGTGCAGCCCCATCCGCGACGATGCCGGCGCCTCAAGAGGCAGCTCAGGATGCACCTGAGGGCGAGGTGCAGGTGACCTCCCGCAAGTTGCGGAGTGTATGGCATGCACGGATGGTGGACGCACACCATGTGCTCATGCATGTCATTGAGGGGTGGGAGGGGGTGATGCATCGCCACGCTCTTTACAGCCTAGCCACTCCGGTGGTGCAACCCCATCCGCGACAAGGTTGGCGCCTCAAGAGGCCGCGCAAGATGCACCTGAGGTGCAGGTGAGCTCCCGCAAGTTGCGGAATGTATGGCATGCATGGATGGTGGACGCACACCATGTGCTCATGCATGTCATTGAGGGGTGGGGGGGGGTGATGCATTGCCACGCTCTTTGCAGCCTGGCCACTCCGGTGGTGCAGCCCCATCCGCGACGATGCCGGCGCCTCAAGAGGCAGCTCAGGATGCACCTGAGGGTGAGGTGCAGGTGAGCTCCCGCAAGTTGCGGAATGTATGGCATGCATGGATGGTGGACGCACACCATGTGCTCATGCATGTCATTGAGGGGTGGAGGGGGTGATGCATCGCCACGCTCTTTACAGCCTAGCCACTCCGGTGGTGCAGCCCCATCCGCGACAAGGTTGGCGCCTCAAGAGGCCGCGCAAGATGCACCTGAGGTGCAGGTGAGCTCCCGCAAGTTGCGGAATGTATGGCATGCATGGATGGTGGACGCACACCATGTGCTCATGCATGTCATTGAGGGGTGGGGGGGGGATGCATCGCCTGTTCTACAGTCAGGCCACTCCGGTGGTGCAGCCCCATCCGCGACAATGCCGGCGCCTCAAGAGGCAGCTCAAGATGCACCTGAGGGTGAGGTGCAGGTGACCTCCCGCAAGTTGCGGAATGTGTGGCATGCATGGATGGTGGACGCACACCATGTGCTCATGCATGTCATTGAGGGGTGGGGGAGGGGATGCATTGCCACGCTTTACAGCCTAGCCACTCCGGTGGTGCAGCCCCATCCGCGACAATGCCGGCGCCTCAAGAGGCCGCGCAAGATGCACCTGAGGGTGAGGTGCAGGTGAGCTCCCACAAGTTGCGGAATGTATGGCATCTATGGATGGTAGATGCACACCATGTGCTCATGCATGTCATTGAGGGGTGGGGGAGGGGGATGCATTGCCACGCTCTTTGCAGCCTGGCCACTCCGGTGGTGCAGCCCCATCCGCCACGATGCCGGCGCCTCAAGAGGCAGCTCCGGATGCACCTAGGGGCGAGGTGCAGGTGAGCTCCCGCAAGTTGCGGAGTGTATGGCATGCACGGATGGTGGACGCACACCATGTGCTCATGCATGTCATTGAGGGGTGGAGGGGGTGATGCATCGCCACGCTCTTTACAGCCTAGCCACTCCGGTGGTGCAACCCCATCCGCGACAAGGTTGGCGCCTCAAGAGGCCGCGCAAGATGCACCTGAGGTGCAGGTGAGCTCCCGCAAGTTGCGGAAAAGAAAAAGAAAAAAAAAAGAAAAAGAGACACCCTTGGACGGGGTGTGGGGCTTTGTGAGTCCCCTTGACTCCTTCTTCTTTGTCTCTTAGTCTGGTTCCTTGTGTACTTTAGTTCTGTATAGTCTGTTTAGGCTTACTGCAAATCCTGTCGCTAGGTCATGTATTTTCCTGAGTAGGTGTAGGGCTTCCTGTCTGTCGAATCCTAAATGTTTGGTCAGTATTTTCTCCGTGTGTTCGTATATTGTTCCCGTATTGCCGAATACCATTACGTGTAGCGTTACCTTGTAGCCATATAGTTCTAGTAGTTTTACTAGCGGTGTGTATTTTGTGTACTTCGTTTTTAGTGCTTCCTCCCAACTCATTTCGTCTGTGTATGTTACCTCTATCAGGTGTATGTGGCCCGCTTCCATCATTGCCTTTTGGTGTGTGTACCCAGGCTGCTCATTCCCCTTTTCAGTTCCCTCTAGCATT
>LGRX02000039.1:0-23097 GCA_001247695.2 Cymbomonas tetramitiformis
GAGCTGGCATGGAATAATGATAATGACTTTCCATTGGCCAGATGAAGATTTAAGGGCTAGAACCCGTTACAGTTTTGGGAAATGTGACAGAGCATTGAGATATAAGTAAGCTCTGACTGTAGGTCAGGCTAGTGGACTCATTATTGTTTTGCCTTCGCAAGTGCTAGGTGGCTGTTCGCGTGCCAGTGCTAGAGTGCTAAAACAGTTCTGCTCACAGCTTTGTACAATAATTCGTACTTTGTGGTTATTATACCGATCTTTTATGAATATATTTTACTGCTGTTTTTATTCTTTTTCAAAACAATAATGTCCTGCGCGGAGCGGCTTTTTATTTCAAGTGTTAATTCGGAAGTAAAGACCCTTTGGCGATAAGTCAGCAGCAGTTTGTGAGAGCGGATTCGGAAGTCAGGTGACTCCAGGGGCACCCAAGGTGCACTGGCGGACCCTTCTTCTTCCCTAGACTCGGTGATACTTGCACGGAAAAGGGTCACCAGTGGCGGCGGCAGCGGATCAGCACTGAATTTACTGGTTAATGAGCAGCTTTCTCTTATCTTGCGATATGCTCAGCTCCACCACCTTGTCTCACAGTGAATCCAGGGGCACCCATGGTGCACTTGCCTAACTGCAGGCAGGTTTTCTTCAGCAAGGCATCAGCGTGGGCGGCGGCAGCTACAGAGCGGATCAGCGGTGAATGACCACCTTGATGAGCTATTTTCCAGTGGTCCCTCCAGTTGACCACCTTGTCTGAGGTGAATCCAGGGACACCCCTGGTGTACTGGCCTAACTGAAAGGCAAGTGTGCGACCTGGGAGCTAATTAGCGGCGGCATCTGCTTGGGCCTACTAATCAGAAGCGGATCAGCAGTGAGTTGTTACCTTTATGAGTGGGCTTGTACCCTACGGTTTCTCTGGTGGCCCCAACCTGTCTGACGGCTAATCCAGGGACACCCCTGGTGTACTGGCCTAAGCCTGAAGCAGGAGTGGGTTTACCAGAGGATTAGCAGCGGCATCAGCCCTGAAGGCGAAGAGTGGATAGACTTCATACACACTATCTACTTGTTTGGCAGAGGTCTCTGGTGGATTCAGACTTGATTTGAGTACTGGCTCAGCCTGGAGTGCTGTTGGTTATTTTGATATTTTTGGGCTCTTTATCGTGATGTGTGCGAGAATTCTCTTATCTCTCCTACAGTACCTGGCAACCGAGCTCGAGGCCAAGTTCTTAATGAAGGGCACCAAAGAGAAGGAGGATCTGTTGGTCGCTAAGTCGCAGACTGCTCAGCAGGATGGTCTCGCCTACGTGAAGAGCTGTCGCCGCAGGGAGTCGGCGCTCAACGCTGGCAAGTCGGTGGGGGACTCCGTCGTCAGACAAGACGTCGAGGAGTGCATCAAGGGACTTCGCATTAAGGAATACCGAGATCGTGTATCTGAGCAGCTGCGAGTCAGCCATCCTGCCCCCAACAAGGTCACGTGGGAGGACTTGGAGGTCATCGTGGAGGTTCAGGATAAGCTGAAGAACGATGCTGAAGCATGGGCTCTGACACTGCAGCAGGAACTCGTCCGCAGACTTACCTGTGTGTACTCCTGTTACGAAGCCAGGCTGCTGGGGCTTGACCTGGCTGAGCTGGTATCCTCCATGAGGCGCTCTAGCTCTTCCCACAAGGCTGGGGACAGACGTAGGGACCCCAAAAAGAAGGAGCCAGCACAGTCTGGTGGTGAATCTGGTGATGGTGCTAGGAAGCCTACGAGGGAGGTGAGCAATGCGGAGAGGCACAAGCCCACTTACGGCAAGGTGCCACCACCTGACGCTTCGAAGGAGTTCCAGTGCGACTACTGCTTCACGCGCTTGCCCCATCCTCCAGAGCGCTGCTATACTGGATGTCGGGATGCCAGGGTACCTCACAACTTCCACAAGGACCGCCAGAACTCGAAGTGGCCAAACGAGGTCAAGAACGCTCAGATGCGTGCCTACAACATCGCTCACCGCTTCGAGAACCACAAGATGGGGATCACCACGAAGGAGTGGCTCAAGCTGCCGGAGGCCAAGCAGAAGCAGCAGCAGCAGCAGGTGGCAGCCAGCGCTGAGGTAAAGGAGAAGCTCGCTGCAGAGTTGACAAGCTTGCAGCCAGGAACGCCGGCCAAGGGTGGCAAGGGCGCTGAGGCGCAGGCCCAGTCAGAGGATGGCGATGACGAGCCCGAGTACGACTCCAACTTCAACCAGCAGGCGGAGTACGAGGAGGACGATCATGACTGCCTCACGGGGGAGGAACTGGGGGACAGTGACGGTGCTGGTGTCAGCCATGCACCAGAGCTCCAGGCCAGGGCCGCAGTTGCCCTGGGAAGCACTCAGAAGATGCAGGGCTTCAAGGTCAAGACGCCTGAAGAGTTCGACAAGGCTGCTCAGGTGCCCAGAGCCGTCCCACCAAACGTCCTCAGCAGGAAGTTCCACCTGTTGGCGTCCAACCTCCGCAGCTCCATGCGAACTTGCTCACAGATTGCAGCAATCTTATTATCCCAGCGCGCCATCGACCTCCCGAAGGACATCGAGAACCTCCTGGCTCTGGAGGAGCTCATGGGCAACGAGCCGGAGAACGCAGCTGAGCAGCCCACCGAGGTCAATGAACACGAGCTTGAGGACATGCACGCTACGGTGGCGCAAGGGGTTGAAGTGGAAGCAGAAAGCGCAGAACGCCAGGTGGACGAGGAGTTGCCACTGGACGAGATGCCTGACGGCGTGGTCGACAGTGTCACCGCCCGGTGTGTGCTAGGGTAAGTCACGAGACAGTATGATGGCGCGTCAGAGCTACGAGTGACGGGTACGATGACAGTCATCAGTGACAGGCATTTATGTGACCAGATGACAAGGGGGTCTGACAGAAATGACTGACAGAAATACCTGACCCGAAAGTGAGTTTTGGTGGGAAAACCAGCAGTCAGAGAAATTGGAGGGAAAGCTGGTATGGCCTCCAATATTGCCAAGTCAGCACAGTTATAATTATTCAGAGTGATATGGAGTGGCTCGGAATATAGTGATGATATAACTGGGCTAGTCGGCAGATTCTATGATGTGACTGTTCGAGTTCTCATGAAGTATGATGGGACCTGACAGGAGTCGACATCGAGTTATGTTCGAAAGTTCGAGATCGGAAACCATGGCATAAAGCAGCCGAGCAGGCTGAATGAAACAGTTTTGAATTTGTTACTGTGAACAGCCACACCTGGCTGTTGTAACTCCGACATTTAAGAAAGATCCGATTCACATATATGTATCATGCTTACAGCCATACATATCTCTTGCAGGCTTGAACTAGGTTCCCTGTATTGTTAAGTAGACTTAGAAGCTCTTAGAGAGCACCCCCGAACAACTGGTATCAGCGTGGTTGCGTTAGACGCGACCTGTTAGTGCCGACTGAACTTCGGGTGTACAATTATCGGCACACGACTTCTCCGCGAGGCCTTTCCGCGGGTTCCCACGAGAATTCTGAAGACGACGACGTAAAACACGCTTAATTGCGTCCGCCTTTCGTCAGGGCTGCGAATTTCGACGGAAAATATATCATATACTGTTCCTGAATGCATATACCACACGTTCAAGTGTGATGTAATTCGTCTTTGCAGGTACCTTTCCGCGGGATCTGCCTTTTGTTCAACCGAAATCGGCGTCAATCGGCAAAAATTTATCGCCCGTACTGTGTGAGTTCACTGCCGTTTACGTGCGTTCACTCACAGCGCAATCATGGACTTTCAGCATGGAATTCCGCCGCACACGGCTGTAGCGGCTTCCACGGAGCAATCGCAGTTTCTTTCGGCGGCGAATTACTCTGAATCGCTCGACCCAAGAATTGTTTCGCACGTCTTTCCGCAATCGGCTGCGCACACACAACCTGGACTCTCGTACGTTGGCTCAACGCAGCAGCTGGATGTGAATTCTGCGTACGGACTTTTGCACGAACTGCCGCAGCGTAATTTTATGACGGCGCCGCCGCAATTTCAGCGGAATTCGTACGATTTTTCCGGCCCCCACAGTGGGTATGACGAGCGCAGCTCCAACGGTAGCCCAATTATGACAACGCCAGCCGGTCAATTTTGGCGGCCGCAGCCCCGTGATGATTTAGCTCACCAGAGGAATTTTCAACAGCAAATTTTTCTGCAGCAACAGCAGTACGGTCAGCAGCACCAACTGCCACCACGTGCCTTGTGGCCGCATACCACTCCGTTGCCAGCGGCTGCGTACGGCGTACCAATGGGGTACCCTTCTCCGGGTATGCTGTCTCCCCCGGTGCCGAATCTGTCAGTGCCTGAGCTCTCACCGTACCCCACGGCGTCCGTGGCACCGAATTTGGCCCTGTCCTATCCTGTTCCAGTGACGGAAGCAGCCGTTCAGCTACCACCTGCTGTGACACCTTTAGTGCACGTTGCCAGCGCAGGAATTACCCCCTCGGCAGGGGAGGGGGAAGTGGTGCAAGTACCAGTGAGTCCAGTACCACTGAGTACATTGCCCTGTGAGCCAGTAGGGGTTATTCCGGCACTGGAGACCCCTGTTCATACCCCTATTTTCACTCCGATTGCCACTAAGCTGCAGGACTTAGAACGGATGAACATGGCAGCACTGGCAGCACAATCCGTTTCTGCGACCTCCTGCCCGAAAGCGGGGAACCGGGCCTCCATATCGACCCTTTCCGCCGGAGGCTCTGGCAAAATTCCAACGTCATCGGTGACTGGAGGTGCCACTGTTGTCACTTGCCCAATGGTGGGGGATAGGGTCCCCACGTCGACCCTTCCCGCCGGAGGCTCTGGCCAAATTTCAACGTCATCGGTGTCTGGAAGTGCCACTGTTGTTACTTGCCCAATGGTGGGGGATAGGGTCCCCACGTCGACCCTTTCCGCCGGAGGCTCTGGCCAAATTTCAACGTCATCGGTGTCTGGAGATACGGCTATTACAACGTCATCGGTGTCTGGAGATACGGCTGTTATAACGTCATCGGTGTCTGGAAATACGGCTGTCGCAACGTCATCGGTGTCTGGAGATATGGTCGTTACAACGTCATCGGTGTCTGAAGGTGCGGCTGTTACAACGCCATCGGTGTCTGGAGTTACGGCTGTTACCGACACACGAACTGGCTCGACGACGACGCTGGAAGGACTGGCTGTAACCAGCGAGGGGCGCGCTGAACGAACCAGGAAGAGACCAGAACGTACTGAGCTTCTGATCCAGCGCAGCAGAGCCGCTGTCAGCCAGACTGCGACTGGTCAAGCGTCCTCTAGCTCGACTGTCTCGGCATCCTCACCTTCAATGCCGGGACAGTCAGCAAACGCTGCTTTAGCAGCCAAGGCAGGTGTGACCCCAGTCGCCCAAGCAGGCGCAGTTCCAGCGATTCGCGATCAGAATCCCTCCCCTGTCCTGAGCGCCGGAGGCTCTGGCGAGAACCTGACTCAGCCAGCATCAGCCTTGCAACACGCGGACTTTGTATTGCCTGACCCCTATGTCTCTGCAGAGGACTTTCCAGCACTACCCCTTCCAGCGACACCGCGCCCAGCGATGGAAGCCAGAGGGGAATTGGCCAGCCGGGAATTGGTGGCTGCCCTGGAGAGAGTCGGACCGCAGCTGAAGGAAGGAGCACGGTCTGTCAGAGCCTTGAGAGAATCAGCCCGCCTCCAAGCATCAGAGCTTCCAGCTCAGCCAGCTCGGCAGGCTCAGCCAGTTGGGCAACCCTCAGTTCCTCAGGGGGACAGGCAGAGATCGCCAGACCGAAGGAAGGATTTCCGGTCGCCAGAGCAAATAGCTCTGGACCGTGCGTACAGCAAGTGCGGGAAGGACCAGAAGGTCCGGGTGATCAGATGGATAGAGGGAACCAGCACTGCGTGGAGCGACCACAGTGGGGACAGCGCGGAATCGCAGGCTTCAGCCCCCGTGAGGTTGCAGATAGTTGCACTGTCAGCTGAGGAAAAGAAGACCCTCACGCAATGGTTCTATAATGAACCACGCACCCGGAGCGGGAAGATCATTTGGCATCCGGCCTCCCCGCAGGAGTTGGCTGTGCTACATGCCGGAGTGACAGAAAGGGAATACAGGCGTGCCCTTAACCCCTAAACCGTCATAGCTATTTTTGATTTTGGTTGAAGTCAGTGTTTTCCGTATAGTCGCCGCATACGAAGGCCGATTTGCGTTTTGAGCATACCACTTGAAACGTATTTCAAAGGCGCATCGTACTGCATTGTTCAAAATCGAGCATCGAGTGAAAATGCGATGTCACCAATGAATGTATATCTCACGCATTGCGGCGCTGAATGCGTATCCACTGCCCCGTGTAAACCCTAATCATGACCCTAGCATGTTTTGCATAACGCCTAGCTATGTGTTGAAGATGTAACGTGACCTAAATAGGGTTGAACATGCGTATTTATACGCGCAAACCATAACCGTGTGTTGCGTCAAACGATTTTCACACTCTTCATCGTTTGATCTTGGAAGCATGCGACAGTTTTAAGGGACATTGGGCACGCAGGTTGATGCGCATAAGGGAGACCTTTTCAAAACTGTTTTCAAAAGCATTTTTGGATTTTAGACGGCTTCACAAATCATTTTTAGGTACCCTTGGGTCGTATATGACCCAGGAAACGGTTTAAGGGTTAAACACGGGACTCTGCTACACCAGGAAGGGCTGCCAAGGAAACTCTTTGCAGGAGTGAACTTTGGCAGAGCACGTGTTAAGGAAAGAGGAGCGACCCCCACCCGCAACACCTTCTCAGCTCTCTCGGAACGCTTCACAGCACTCTCAGCGGCTCCAGCAGAGGCCCAGAGGCAACCATCCGTGCCGCAGTGGGAGGAAATACCCAGATGCGGATTGGCATATCCCCCTGGCTTCTCACCAATTCCTCGTTTCCCTCCCAGCAGCGACAGCAGTGGGCCCAGTGACTCCAGCGATTCTACAGTTTCCCCGGAGCGAGGCAGCCGCGGCAGCAGCAGGCGTAGAGGCAGAGGTAGCAGCAGCGGCAGCAGCAGGCGGCAACGGAGGCGGAAGAAGCAGTTAGCCAAGAAGAGGGCAGTCAAGGCAGCAAAAGGGAAGGCTGTAGATGAGGAGCCTGCCTCTCGAGTATCAGCTCTGGAGCCTGAGCTGACAGAAGGGATGGCTGTCAGAACTTTGTTCAAAGACAAGGCTCTGCGGGACCAGGCTTTTGAGTGCCTCCCAGAAGAGCGCCAGAAGGCCGTCGCTCTGGCAGCAGCTCGAGGTGAAGTGGTGAGTTGGGAAGAGGAGGGCTGGGAAGCTTTGATAGCAACCCAGAGGGAGGTTCTGAAGGGAAAGGAGGCCATCTGCGCAGTAGTCCCTTCACCCGAAGAGTCGGAGTGGGTCTGGTATGACTGGACTAAGGCTCGGCATCCCTCACTGAGTCCCGACGAGGCGTGGCGTTTAGCCATAACCACCCGATCTGAGTCCGGAGGATCCCCGTCCAAGTCTGGCAATGATGAAGCATCAGGCTCAGCGTCATCGGCTAAGGCAGCCCCGCCAAGCCACGAAGCCCTGGAAGAGTGGAGAGACCCACTGGTACCCATCACTGTAGAACAGGGTATCAGGGACTACGTGAGGCGCCACGATGCTGATGCTCAGACAGCCGTGGCCATAGCCAAACAGTACTCCACTCTAGCGATTAGCTATGGGCACGCTCAGAACCACAGAGCTCGGGAGTCACTGATCAGCCCGGTGATGCAGCTGGTAGGACCCAGACGGGATCAGGCTGTTCAGAGCGGCACGGATTGCAGCAGATGCGGTAGACTGTTGTTGTCACCAGCTGGAGGGGTTAAGGTCGCCTCTGGGTTAGTATGGGACGTCATGCTGGGACCCAACAGAACGTGTGAGCAAGTTCCACTCTGTCAGAATTGTACTCAGCCGCCCTGGTCTGGTGCATTGGCCCAACTGCCCAACATCCCAACTCCCAGTGTCACTTTACCACAGTCACAACCCCCTCGACAGTCCCAGCCTCCACCTCCACCAGAGGAACCTGAAGAAGAACCTCCGAACTGTCCACCGCCCCGAAGACCAGTCGAGCAGGAGCAGACAGAGAGGGATCAACAGCGGGCAGACTATACCAAGCTGAAGGAGTTGGAAGCTGAGGACAGATTGTTGCTTTCTCTACGGAAACTACGGGACCGCATCACCACGTACACATGCCCTACGGATAGCCCCAGCGGGGACAGACCATCTGGACATCTGTTAGCTCCCCTGAAGAAGTTCATGAGAGAACTGCAAGATCACTTCAAGGAGGCACTGGTGAAGAGGGCGTTGACGAAGAAGAAGTCCTGCGACGATGGAGATCAGGAAGGGGCCACCATCACCACCGTGCCAGAAGAACTACGACTGATCATCAGGGACCGGGTGGAGGGGTCAGCGCAAGGAGTTCTAACTCAGAAAGTGTTGGCCAACCAGATGCAGAGTCCGGACGACTTAGTGGCCACGCTTGCGCGAGCGTGTGTTACTGACGCTCACCTGAGTATCTTACCCAATATGCTGTCGCGAGCTCGTCAAGCCTCTGGCAAGAACGCTGGAAGAAACGCCGCCACCTTCCATCACTCTCTCATGGAGTCCTTCGACATGTTGGAAATGCTGCATAACCATGGGGTGACGGGACCAATAAGTAGAGCGGCACTACCGGGTATATTCCTAAGTGGACTGACACCAGAACTGCATGCCAGAGTCCACAAGGAATTGGTTGGAAAGGTGGATTTCAACCAGAGCTCTGGGAAGGTTGGATGGGAGGCAGAGCTACTGCGCAGATATGATTGTGGAGCAAGCTACGATGGAGGAACGCAAGGATCCTGCGCATCTGAAGACTGCCCGCGATCAATCCCCCTTCCCTGTAGCTCCTTTGGCAGAATTCTGGGAGGAAGAAGCATCTCCCAAGGAACAATGCTACGCCATGCCCACGACCACTACTCCAACGGAAGTGGAAGGCCGGCAGCTGCCAGGATCGTCAGTCTACTCTGGCTGTCGAAAATGCAAGTCCAAGGAGCATCTGGCTCGCGACTGCCCACATCAACACCAGCCCCAGCAGAAAGCAGCCTGGGTCAAATGTATCTGGGAGGAGGCCTTCGAGACCTTCAAGAACGCGGGAATAGATACTGGATCTGGCGGGATAGTGGAGCAGCAGCTGGCACTGGTAGCCCCGGAGCACATGGATTTTGCCGAGGGAGAGTCGACGGGGGCCGGTGCCTCTCCCGGACAACGCGGATAGGCCCCCAGGCCCGCGAGGTAAGTACTCCGCACCTCGCCATGGCCATCAGGAGGGAGGCCGACTCTGGAAGAGAACCAGAGAGAGGCAGGCAAAGTCAGACCTACCGGTGGATCACTCACTTCAGAGAGGATCATCGGATGAGGCACGGACCAGGACCAGCGCAGCGAGCGGTGGAGAAGATGAGGCGAGCATTACGCTGGCTGAAGAGGTCACGGCCAATCACAGTGGTAGCACCAGGGAGAACTGAGCCAAACGCTGCGCCAGCACAGGCATCCCAACCAACAGAGGTTCAGATCAGATTTCCTCTGTTCGGCAAAGGGAGTCAAGGAGCCCCTAGCTCAAAAGGGGTGTACCAGCGCGCGTTGCAGCCCCCAGGAGTCAGAAGAGTGCGCTTTAGAGAGGAAGCAGCCCCGCGCCAGCTGGTCGGGAGAGCTCTGCGCCGACAACTGGAGCCGCGCTAAGCAGCCAGTGCTATCACACGCCCAGCAACGGTTACGCGACGGACACCTGTCAGCAGCCTGGAAAGCAGCACAGACAGTAACGCGCAGAAGGACGGAAGTGGAAGTGCACGGGCACAGAGTCAGAAGTGCATTGGCGCAGATTCGGGAGCGTGTTGACCAGCTGAGGAAGATCACCCGGGCGCATCAGGAAGCAGAGGCAGCTCGACCTGCGCCATGGCCTGGTGATTCAGAACCAGAAGATCAGGTCACCAGGCAGGCTCGTTGGCAAGCCAAGATAGCAGAGGCCGGCACGTACCATCTGCCGGAAGACAATTCAGATGAGGAGCTGAATCCGCCTGAGAAGGAGCCAGGACTGCACAAACTGGCCAGCATCAGACCAGAGATAGGGGTGGACGCAGGGTCTGGACGCTGGGGAGAATGGTTGGATGCAGATGTACTAGCTGCTATGGACGCGAAGGGACCCACTCTGCTGATTTTCTGGGCTTGGGTAGGCAGAGTACGAGTAATAAAAGGTCTTGGTGGACTCTGGAGCTTCTTCTAGCTTCACTTCTGTGGAGGCCGCCAAGAAGTTTAAACTCCAGCCCAAGAAACACGAGACGCCGATGAAGGTGCAGGTGGCAGATGGCACCGTGTACGACGCCAACTCTTGCGTCCGTCCGAAGCTCACAGCCGAGACACGGAAGGGCAGTTATGCCAAACAGGTTACTCTGCGCGTCATGCCATTAGCACTCGGAGTGGACATAGTGTTGGGCGGAGACTGGCTACGAGCACAGAAGAAGGTCACATTTGACTACGCCCAGTATGGTAGCGTGAAGTTCGGACATGGGTCGCAGAAAGTAGTCATCGCGGGTTGCAACCCTGGGTCGTCATCTACAGGGTCTGGGCAGGCCATGGGACTGGTAGAGGCACAGCTTATCAGTGCTAAGCAAGCCAGGAAGGACCTGCGAGCTTTGAAGAATAGCGGCGAGGAGGCGTACCTGATGTACCTGGCTCCAGATGGCACATTTAAAATGGAGGCCACCGACGACCCCAACTCTCCCTTGGAGGCCTCAGCAGCCTTATCAGAGTCATCTTCATCATCATCATCGGAGGCAGAGGGTGACAACGCTAGGCAAAGGGGGGGGGAAGTTACCTCTGACGAGGAAGGCTGCAGCAGCGACAGTACAGTAGCAAGCGTAGCCACCCTAATCTCCGACAGCAGTTCGTCTGAATCTGAACAAGATGCAACAGACCAGGAGGACTGGGCACAGGAGCAGGTGTGTGCTCTGCGACCGGTGACGTGCCCCACATCAGCGCAACCCGCTGTGCGAGACTGGGGACCTTACCCCACAAGGGCCAGATGGGAGGCGTTCCAGATGCTTCCACGAGAGCGCAGGGAGCAGGCTGCACGGCATCACGCGGAGGAATTGGAACCTGAGTGGGAAGAGGAGGCATACTGTTTGTGGAAAACAGGGCAGGCACTGCGTCTGCAGCAGGAGCAACGGAGGAGCAGAGGGGTGAACCACAGGAGATCGCGCAGAGTTAGCGAGCCAGTACTGGCAGCACCTATAGAAGCTGAGACTGGGCAAGGCAAAGATGGGTATAGCTGTTTCAGGAAAGAGGCACCAGCTGCTGCGGCGACACCTAGTGATGAGCACAGCAAAGGTGAGACCAAGGAGGCCAAGCCGGATGAGGAGGACGCAGAGGTACCACAATGGATCCTGGACGAGCTGGTGAAGCTGAAGCAGCGGTACCAGGACGTGGTGGGCATGGAGCTTCCTGAGGGCGTCGTGGACCGCGACCACAAATCGCCGCTGCGCGTGGACCCCGAGTACCGTGATGGTGCACGACACAAGAGGTGCTACAAGCTGTCCATGGAAGAGTTGCGACAACTTCGTGGACAACTGGACGAGCTCTTGGCAAAGGGATACATCCGTCCCTCGTCTTCACCTTGGGGCAGTCCAGTCCTGATGGTGCCCAAGCCCTCCAACCCCAAGGAGCTGCGACTGGTGATCGACTATCGCCAGATCAACGAGATCACTGTGAAGGACCGTTACCCTCTCCCTGACGTACAGTCTCTCATCGATGACCTGCAGGGAGCGACTATCTTCTCTACCGCGGACGCTCTGTGGGGATTCTGGCAGGTGCCCATGGAGGAGGACGCAATCGAGAAGACGGCAATGACCACGCCGTTTGGAGCTTATGAGTGGTTGGTCATGCCAATGGGGCTGTCCAATAGCCCTTCGTGCTGGCAGCGAATGATGCAGAAGTACTTGGGCCACCTACCGTTCGTCAGAGTCTTTGTGGATGACATCATGATCTTCTCTCGCAACCCCGAGGAGCACCTGGACCATCTGCGGCAGGTTTTGGAGGTATGCCGACAGAATAAGGTCAAGTTGAAGGAGTCCAAGTTACGATGTTTTAAACGCTCAGTACGTTTCCTGGGACATGTCATTGACGGCACAGGTTGCCGACCTCAGCAAGACAAGATAGCTTCCATACGGGACTGGCCGCGACTGGAGACGGTGAAGCACGGTGCGACAGTTCTTGGGTTTGGCTGGGTTCTATCGACGGTACATACAGGGTTTCGCTGACTTAGCGCACCCTTTGACCAAGCTGACTAAGAACCTAGTGCCATGGGAATGGGGACCAGAGCAGGAACACGCCTTTGAACGCCTCAAGACCGCTCTCACCACTGCACCGACCTTGATCTTGCCCGATCAGGAAGCAGCGCATCGCGGCACCAGCCCCTTTGTTGTGCAGACTGATGCGAGTGCAGTGGCATTAGCTGGCGTGCTGATGCAGGATCTAGGCAAGGGCCTGCAACCCATAGCCTTCGAGAGTAAGCAATTCTCGTCTGCTGAGCAGAACTACCACGCAGGTGAGCGTGAGCTAGCCGCCATCCACCACTGCACTACGCAGACTTGGAGACATTACCTGATATTCACGGAGTTCAGGTTAATGGGGGATCATGCTCCTCTAAAGTGGTTATTCGCACCTGGACGGGAGCTCAGCCGACGCCAGGCTAGGTGGTACGAAGACCTGGTGGAGGTAGGAGTGCACGCCATGGAGCACGTGCCTGGACGCACACTGGTGGTACCGGACGCTGCCTCACGGCGACCGGACTACGTGCAGGCGACGGCGCGCGAGGGGCTGAAGGAAGCTGGCTATGTGGATCCGAGCACTGACCAGCCGGTGTCTGCAGAGGAGGGTAGAAGAGCTGCGGGAGCCAAGGGGAAATCAGAAGACATGGTGGCTGGCCTGAAGGTTGCAGAAGAGGAAGACCCCACTTCACCCCTGGACTTAGAGCTCAGCTCGTCGGACGAGGA
This sequence comes from Cymbomonas tetramitiformis, assembly GCA_001247695.2. NCBI lineage: Eukaryota > Viridiplantae > Chlorophyta > Pyramimonadophyceae > Pyramimonadales > Pyramimonadaceae > Cymbomonas > Cymbomonas tetramitiformis. Next base: position 12,993 of record LGRX02000039.1, read on the forward strand.
GGAAGGTGAGTACCCACCGGTCAGTGAGCCCAAAGTAACCGGTAAGCTAACTCAGCTGAACGGTCTCTGGTGGGCAGAAACACCGGACTTATGGCTGGACGCTATGGTCACAGTGGAGAGGATGGCCGCGCTACCAGCAATGGCAGGAGTCCAGACACGAGCCCAGAGTGAGCAGCGGCCAGCAGAGAAGCAGCAGCCAGCAGCGGTACAGCAGCAGCCCTCACCAAGGATGCAACCTGGGGAACCCCTGGTAGACAATCAGGACTGGAAGCTGATTCCGTCCGAGTTTAGTCGATTGCAAGCCAAGTACGCGAAAGTGTTGGGTGGACGGTTCCAGGTGGACGCATGCTGCGACCTCATGGGGCAGAACCGGCAGGTGGACACGTTCTGGACAGATTGTCTGAAGGAACAGTGGAGGGGTCGCGTGGTGTGGTGTAACCCACCCTTCTCGGATTCCAAGGTGAGCATTGCTGACATCCTAAGACACTATGCTTCAGAGGCCCGACACGCTCCCCAGAGCACAGCCGCGCTGTTCCTGTTGCCTGACTTCCCGCAGGCTGACTGGCGGCCCCTGCTGCGAGAGTACGGAATGGAAATTGCAGAGACCATACCCCGAGTGAACGAGCAAGGGGAGCCCAACCGGATGTTCGTCTCTCCTGGCGAAGAAAGGGGACACCGTACAGCCTTGCAAGAGTTGCCCATTCCATGGCCCGTCTTGGTAGTGTTGGCTAAGCCGCAGCGAAAGCACTTTGAAGAGATCACAGCTCCAAGGGAGAGACCCTCAGCATCACCAGCGGTGACTCTCAAGGGCGCAGCAGCCAAGATTAGGGACCAGGCAGGAGTGGTGGAACCAGGCATGTTTCTGCGTGCCTTACGAGCAGAACACAGGCGCAGTGAGTACCTTTCAGCCCTGAAGCAGGAACTACTGGCCACTCAACATCACCGCACCGAGCATTTTCGACTGGTGAGTAACATCATCTGGAGAGTGGCGGAAGGGCGCTATCAGGTGGTCTTAGCTCCCGACTCCCCTCTGAGAGAGCTGGTCTTGAGGGAGGCTCATGAAGCACCTGCAGCGGGTCACACAGGGAGGGACAAGACCCTGGACAGAGTCAGGCGACGATTCTGGTGGCCGCGTATGGACCTGGACGTAGCTGAATGGGTAAAGACGTGTGTAACCTGCCAGCAAACCCAGCCGCGCCAAGGATACCCAGCAGGCCTGTTACAGCCTCACTCTGTGCCTAGTCGATTGTGGGAAGTGGTGAGTATAGACTTTGTTACTGGGCTCCCCACGACAGAGAGAGGTGTGAACGCCTTCGCCACCTTTACTTGTAAACTGAGTAAGATGGTGCACGTGGTCTCAATGGCGTACAACGATAGCTCAGCGGAGGTGGTGACCAGAATGTTCATGGATGCGGTGTGGCGACTGCACGGAGCCCCAATGAAGATTGTGTGCGACCGGGACCCGCGCTTTCGAGATGCTCTGACCCAGGAGTTCATGCGACTGATGGGCGTGAAGGTAGCCAGCACCACCCCTTATCACCCGCAGAGTGATGGCCAGGCGGAGCGCAGTAACCACACTGTGGAGCGCATGCTGCGTTGCTACGTGGCAGAGAACCAGGAAGATTGGGACCTGTGGGTGGCTCCAGTGGAGTACGCCATCAACGACTCCAAGTCGGCAGTGACAGGGTTCTCACCGTTCGAACTGGTGTATGGACATGCGCCAGCGACTCAGTTGGACCTCTTCATGAACGCAGCTCTGGAGGGAGGCGCAAAGAGGAGGAAGGGAGGTCGCACAGCGGCGGACAAGCAGGGTACCGCTCACCAGCTGGCCAAGCAGTTCGCGCATCAGCTGCAGATGGCACGAGAAGGTTTGCAACTGGCTCAGCAGCGTATGATAGAGCAGTTCGATGCACGGCACCGTCTCCAACAGTACAAGGTGAATGATCAGGTGTGGGTGGATGAACAGCACTTGACGTTGCCCGGTGACAGGGGCTTGAAACCCAAGCTGCGCAAGTTGCGGCACGGACCTCTGCGAGTAGTAGAGTGTCTATACAGTGATCGACAGCAAGAACTGCCAGTACAGAACCGAGGAGCCCCGTCAGCCTACAGACTGGAGCTGCCTGTGCACTGGAAGGTACATGACACTTTCACTGCAGACAGGCTCAGCCCAGTACAGTCAGGCGCAGATCACTTTGTTAGCAGACGGGAGGAGATGGCACCACCGCCAGTAATGGTTGAAGGGCAGAAGGAGCGCGAGGTGGAGCGCATCATTCGCACGCGCTTCAGAAAGCTAGGCGGGAAAACTGGCGGGTCAGTACAGGAGTGGTTGACTAAGTGGAAGGGATTACCACACAGTCACAGCCAGTGGCGGACTCGAGAAGACCTGGAGGGCAAGGGAGGCAGGCTGGAACCTCTGAGAGCCTTTGAGGCTGATGAGGAGAAGCAGAGGAGGGCTCCAGAAAAGAGGCGTAGGGAGACGCACGGCCAGCAGCAGGAACAGAGGGCTCAGCTCATGGCAATGAGAGCCCCCACTCCGAAGGTTTACAGTAAGGGTGCCAGTCAGGTGTACCAGCCACATCTCACAACAGTGCAACACCCTGTGAGAATCCTCGTCCTCTTCTGTGGGACTGGATCTGTGGAGCAACAGTTCCAACGGCAGTTCGACGGCTGCGAAGTGGTGACAGTGGATATTCTTCCCAAGTGGCAAGCAACATGCACTGAGGACATTCTCCACTGGAACTACAAGCTGTACCCCCGACACCACTTCGACGTGATCTGGGCGAGCCCACCATGTAAGGAGTACAGCAAGGCCAAGACTATAGGAGTACCAGATCTGGAACTGGCTGATCGACGAGTGAAACGTACCCGGCAGATCATCGAGTACTACGATCCAGCATACTACTTCATTGAGAACCCAGCTCCCTACAAAATAAGGATTATTCCAAGGGCTTGGACCGTCGGCTTGGAACCCCATAGAACCCGGTAGGACAGGTATGTGTTTGAGAGGCGTTGGCGTTAACACTGGGAATTCCAAGGGCTTGGACAGCAAATGTCCAGGTCCAAGCCCCGTCCAAGCCGCGGTCCAAGGGCTTGGACCTGGACATTTGCTATCCAAGCCCTTGGAAACCCCTCGGAATTTACATAAAATTCCAATCGGCTTCCAAGCCGTTGGACCGTCGGTTTGGAATACCGTAGGACCCGTCTGGACCGTCGGCTTGGAACCCCGTAGGACCTGTTATGATTGATGATTCCAATGGGGTTCCGGCGGCCTGGACGCGGCTTGGACCAAATAATAACGACATTCCAAACGGGTTCCAGCGGCTCGGCAACAGCTTAGAACGCATTAGGACCCGTCTGGACCGTCGGCTTGGAACCCCGTAGGACCTGTTATGATTGATGATTCCAAAGGGGTTCCGGCGGCCTGGACGCGGCTTGGACCAAATAATAACGACATTCCAAACGGGTTCCAGCGGCTCGGCAACAGCTTGGAACGCATTAGGACCCGTTTGGACCGTCGGCTTGGAACCCCGTAGGACCTGTTATGATTGATGATTCCAAAGGGGTTCCGGCGGCCTGGACGCGGCTTGGACCATATAATAACGACAATCCAAACGGGTTCCAGCGGCTTGGTCATAACTTGGAACGCGTTAGGACCCGTTTGGACCATCGGCTTGGAACCCGGTAGGACATATTATGATTAATGATTCCAAAGGGGTTCCGGCGGCCTGGACGCGGCTTGGACCATATAATGACGACATTCCAAACGGGTTCCAACCGTTTGGACTGCATTAGGAACCGTTTGGACGTCGGCTTGGAACTCAATGGGACCTTTTATAGTTGTTATTTACAAAAATGTTCCAGCCACCCGGAACTACGGTTCCAACCGTAAGGACCGGTATAGGTCCATCCGCTTGGAACTATGGTTCCAATCTGTTTTTGGGTAGCCCCTCATTTGTGTCGCACGGGGTATTTTATTTGTCGTGTCGCAAAAGATTCGTTTATATTAACGACGCTTCGCAGCTTTTTCAGAAATATGCTGTTTTTCATTTCGTTTCCCTTAAAGGAGCGAAACAGGTTTCCTGGAAAAAAGTGACATCAACAGGCCACACCGCAGGAGCTGTCCCTCAAAAATTATGCCGTTGGAAATTTTTCGAAAATTTTCTGCCCATGTCAGCAGTCCTACCCCGGATTGTGTCGAGCGCTCGCGCTTTACCGGCCAATCATGATACGATAGCATCTCGGCAGTCCTACCCCGGATTGTTTCGACCGTTCGGTCGTAACCGACAACGAGAGAAACGTTTAACAATTCAAAATTATACCACGAAGATATATATACTGTTTTCCATCTATGCCAGCAGTCCTACCATGAATGTGTCGAGCGCTCGCGTTATACCGACCAATCATGATACGATAGCATCTCAGCAGTCCTACCTTGGATTGTTTCGACCGTTCGGTCGTAACCGACAACGAAAGATACGGGTAACAATTCCATATTTTACCCCGAAGATATGCGGAATTTACAATTATGAATTTGTCGCAAAACTGCTCTAATAACAGGTTTACCGATCTCAGCAGTCCTACCCCGGATTGTTTCGACCGTTCGGTCGTAACCGACAACGAGAGACACGGGTAACAATTCCATATTTTACACCGAAGATATGCGGAATTTACAATTATTTACGCATCTCGTCATTCAAGATCATCTCACCACTCCTATCGGCGGCGCGCCCCGGACAAAAGTGGATATGGTATGATCCTGGTCGGCAACGTTTTCATTTTTCTCCAAGCTCTTATCTTGCGCCTACCTGCTCGCTGTCTCAGCGCGCGGCTTGTGTTTTTGTTTGATTAATGATTTTTGCGCGCTACTTTTCTTTAGCGATATTTCATGTCGACCATGTTTTCGTGTGCATGCGTGGAACCCGGCGGGGGGGCGTTCCTGCGATGTTCTCACATGAGCCGCATCCCACCAGCAGCCCATCCTGCGATACCATTTTACACATCTAACGAGGTTCTGAGGGTTGAATATGAGTTTTTGGCCAGTTCGTGAAGCAATTTTGCAAAATGTGACTCGTTTTCGTGGGGTACTTTGGGAGACTTCAGCAAGGCAAAACTGGGTTCGTAATCACAATTTTATTTTTAAGCAGGATTTCACTAAAGTGGTAAATATCAAGAATTTTCATTTCAGAAATTTATCTAATACCCTCATAGTTTACGGTGTTCCAACACACTCGGCTGGCCCATTTCATGGAAGCAACTACTAATGCTGCGGCAAAAACTAGAAACCTAGCTCTTCATCCTTTGGGACCTTCCCGCTTACACGTTCCCACCTTAACCATGAACCTAACCTGTGAGCTATCTGTGCGTACTAACTCGTTGCCATGCGGTCTTCTTCTTAATCATTCTCGGAAAGTCAATGCCCCCGAGAGGATCTTCTCTTCATTCGTCAAGGTCACGTCCGGGTGCAGGGGAAGGTCGGTAGGCTTGCCCGCGATCTTCATGAATTTCGCTGGCACACGAGTGCAGCAGGCAAACTTCAAGCAGAATTGAAACTTTGTCTCAACCCAAACTTCATTCACCAGGCGTTTGCCCATTACCGCAACGCGTGGCGCACGTGCCCCCAAAACAGGCTGTTCCACTTTCTTCCCGGTCTTCCGCGCCAAAGTTTTTTGAGTGGCACATCCTTGTTGACAAAACTTTGCCGCACAAGTTGCCTGGCGTCCAGAACCAGGGAGTACCATCCACTGACCTTGTTTCAGTCCGTTGCCATTTGCCTGAACCGTGGGTGTCGGGGTAATCTGGACCGCCGCCATTTCCTTCAAAAGGTACTGGACTTCGTTCACAGTGAAACCCGACTGCAGGTAAACCCAGTTTCCAGGTGTGAACTTGGCTTCCTTCAACACGCAAGACGCAACACATGTGCACGCACCAATGCAAATGTCATCAACGTTTGCCAAGTCTTGCAGCTACAAGAGATGCGTTGTCTTGCCACTTGTTGCTCGTTACGTTCTCCGAAGAATACCTCCGTAGACGCGTCGATGTAGCCGAACACAACTTGATGTGCAACTTCTTTCTTCCCATCAACGGCCACGGTGAAACTGCGATCAAGAATGCCGTTGACAACATTTCGCCTTGAGAGCCTCGGAGTCGGGGCGCCCACCTGCAAAATGTTACTTTACTATGAAATTAGGAGAACACGTTCCAAAAACAAAGAGTGGTCGTTCTAGGGTTTCCAGGGTTTTAGGGTGTTTCACTTGTAACACGGTGCACTTTGTCTCCCGGAGAAACAGGCTGGCAAGCATCTTGACATGCCATGGCGGTGTGGTCAGTTGGTACATGACCTCCAATTGAGTCCCAACACTCAACCTCGCGCCAAGTCGCTCCGTAGAATGGTAGTGCACATCACCGAGGAACTCGACAACGAGCTCCTTCTTCACACGCGCCGAAGTGAACCACTCCTTGTCCGCCGCGGTACTGTTCCGGTCCGAGTCCACCAACCATTCCCAAGCAGTGCCGTCTTCGTTTCGCTTGGCAGCAATGATCGCGGGTGCCGCATCAGTCAAGTCGACTTCCACGCGCCTTTTCTTTGGGAAATGGCGTTGCGTGTCCGGGCGATGGTTGCGGGAATCCAGATGGGAAGGGGTTGTTTTCAGGTACGCCTCCTGTAACTCATTCAGCGTGTCACGTGCGAAGTGACGACCTCGACGTGAAGCCTATTCCAGTTCGCGTCTTTCTTGGTAAAGAGTTCCCGTGCGGCCATGCTCTCGTTGTTCATGTCCCCCCGCCAAGATGAATTGCAACTTGTTCGACTGCTGGATGAAACTGACCGCCGTCACATGGAAGCACTCCGCCATGGTGACGAGTCCGCCGAACACTTTCTTCTCGCGTCCGATCAAAGGCTCCGTCAAGTTGGCACCCTTGTCAGAGAAGAAATGCAAGCAGCGCATTGCCTCTCGCTCGTAGAATGACACAAGCTGCATCAGGTTGTACTCCACGTCCTTCCTGGTTTGCTGCTCGATGAAAATGAACAAAGACTTCCGACTTTCCATGATCGTCAAGGGTGAAAGGGCTTCAAGCCAATTGTTGGTCAATCGATTGTACTCGTCCTCCTCGAAGTCGTCCTCCAGCCATTTGCAGTGATTACCCACTGCCTTCACCACGTGCAAGTCGCAATCCTCTTCGATGCACTCGCCCTCCTCATTGGTCACGCGGGTCTTCCGGCGTTGGTCGAGTGGCAGGTGCTTGTTGTAGTGTAACCGGATTCCTGCCCAGCCACCTCCACCACTGTCCCGCACGTACCGTCGCCTCGTTTACTTCAGCGTTTAAGGAATGAGTGAATTAATATTATGGTTTGAGACTACTATGTTTTTAATGACAAGTTTTTTACTCCCCATTATTTCATACTAATAAACACGTGCATAAAACACCATTCTCCACACCTACAAAAAATAAGAACAAAAAACACATACAAAAAATCGACACAAAAATCCCACACGCAAAATGCTACACTTCACCGGCGCCAAAAAAACACTTCAGCACGACTAGGCTTTCGAAGTCTCGAACAGCGCGCGCTAACGGTCAGAATTTTACGTTTCAAGATCAAAGTGTTTGCTCTTTTGGTAAAGTTTCTACATCAAACCAAAAGTATTCAAACCTTTACAAACAAAAGCAAAGTGCCACGGTTTTTGCATTAATGTGCTCTCAAAGGGAAAAAAGCCAAAATGTAAAGCAAAATTGTCAAAAGCTTCATGTTTTCACATTGACGTGCTTTCTGAAAGAAGATGCCAAACTGTGAAGCAAAACTGCCAAAAGCTCCATGTTTTCGGGTTAATGTGCTTTTTGTAAGAAAAAACCGAAATGTAGAGCGAGACCGCCCTGAAGGGCCTGTTTCCGCATTAATGTGCTTTCTAGAAGAAAAGGCTAGAATGTAAAGCAAAACTGTCCAGAAGTGCCTGTTTCCGCATTAATGTGCTTTCTGGAAGAAAAGGCTAGAATGTAAAGCAAAACTGTCCAGAAGTGCCTGTTTCCGCATTAATGTGCTTTACGCTTAAAAAAGGCGAAATGTCCAGCAAAACTAAAGAAAACATTCACTTTCCGCATTAATGTTAAAACTGCGAGAAATAGTAAGAATCAACAGCAAAACACAAGTAAAACAGCAAGTTTCGCATTAATGTGCTTTATGCTTAAAAAAAGGCGAAATGTCCAGCAAAACTAAAGAAACCAGACACTTTCCGCATTAATGTTAAAACTGCGATAAATAGTAAGAATCAACGGCAAAACACAAATAAAACAGCAAGTTTCGCATTAATGTGCTTTATGCTTAAAAACTTAGGCGAAATGTCCGGCAAAACTAAAGAAAACAGTCACTTTCCGCATTAATAATGTTATAACTGAGGCGAGAAATAGTAAGAATCAACAGCAAAACACAAGTAAAACAGCAAGTTTCGCATTAAATGTGCTTTATGCTTGAAAAAGGCGAAATGTCCAGCGAAACTAAAGAAAACAGTCACTTTCCGCATTAATGTTAAAACTGCGAGAAATAGTAAGAATCAACAGCAAAACACAAGTAAAACAGCAAGTTTCGCATTAATGTGCTTTATGCTTAAAAAAAGCGAAATGTCCAGCGAAACTAAAAAAAACAGTCACTTTCCGCATTAATGTTAAAACTGCGAGAAATAGTAAGAATCAACAGCAAAACACAAGTAAAACAGCAAGTTTCGCATTAATGTGCTTTATGCTTGAAAAAGGCGAAATGTCTAGCGAAACTCAAGAAAACAGTCACTTTCCGCATTAATGTTAAAACTGCGAGAAATAGTAAGAATCAACAGCAACACCGAAGGAAACAAACAGTTTCTTCATTAATGTTAAAACCGTAACATTAATGAGGAAACCGTAACAATTAAGACCGTTGAGAATCTTTGCGCAAGCTTCACTCATTCCTTAAACGCTGAAGTAAACTTTGCGACGCTAGAAAGTCCAAAGAGCTTCAAAAACCTTTCAAGTAAGCAAGCTCCATCTATTTTAGAATGTTTGCTTCAAAGCTCTTTGCGCAAAGACCGTTGAGAATCTTTGCGCAAGCTTCAACCAGTCCTTAAAAGCTGAAGCAAACTTTGTGACGCCGGAAAGTCCAAAGAGCTTTAAAGATCTTTGAAGCAAGCGAGCTCATCTATTTTAGAATGTTTGCTTCAAAGCTCTTTGCGCAAAGATCATTGAAGGCCTTTGCGCAAGCTTCAACCAGTCCTTAAAAGCTGAAGCAAGCTTTGTGACGCCGGAAAGTCCAAAGAGCTTTAAAGAACTTTGAAGCAAGCAAGCTCATCTATTTTAGAATGTTTGTTTCAAAGCTCTTTGCGCAAAGATCTTTGAAGGCCTTTGCGCTTCAAGCGTCAACCAGTCCTTAAAAGCTGAAGCAAGCTTTGCGACGCCGGAAAGGCCAAAGAGCTTTAAAGATCTTTGAAGCAAGCAAGCTCATCTATTTTAGAATGTTTGTTTCAAAGCTCTTTGCGCAAAGATCTTTGAAGGCCTTTGCGCTTCAAGCGTCAACCAGTCCTTAAAAGCTGAAGCAAACTTTGCGACGCCGGAAAGGCCAAAGAGCTTTAAAGATCTTTGAAGCAAGCGAGTTCATCTATTTTAGAATGTTTGCTTCAAAGCTCTTTGCGCAAAGATGTTTGAAGGCGTTTGCGCAAGCTTCAACCAGTCCTTAAAAGCTGAAGCAAACTTTGTGACGCCGGAAAGTCCAAAGAGCTTTAAAGATCTTTGAAGCAAGCGAGCTCATCTATTTTAGAATGTTTGCTTCAAAGCTCTTCGCGCAAAGATCTTTGAAGGCCTTTGCGCAAGCTTCAACAAGTCCTTAAAAGCTGAAGCAAACTTTGCGACGCCGGAAAGGCCAAAGAGCTTTAGAAATCTTTGAAGCAAGCAAGCTCATCTATTTTAGAATGCTTGCTTCAAAGATCTTCATGCTTCACAGATCTTTCAAGATCTTAACGCAAGCTACATCTAATCCATAAAAGCCGAAGCAAACTTTGCGACGCCGAAAAGTCCAAAGCTAGCTTTAAAAATCTTTGAAGAGAGCTCCATCTCCGTTAGAACGTTTCAGGCTTGCTAAATATAG
>LGRX02000040.1:0-32499 GCA_001247695.2 Cymbomonas tetramitiformis
ACTAGGACGCCGTCACTCTCCATTCGTATCTCATGCCCCACACTAGGACGCCGTCCCTCTCCATTCGTATCTCGTGCCCCCCACTAGGACGCCGTGGCCCTGCATTAGCACCTTGTGGCCGTCTTCTATCACCTTGTGGCCCTCCACCAGCACCTTCTGTCCCCCCAAATGGAGCCCTGCTACTCCTTGGCCTCCTGAGTTCGAGTGTGGGCTGCCTTTGGTTGGTGCCTTGTGCATATGCAACGGCTTTTTCGCTCGATCTCTGCCATGGTTCCTATGCGCTGTGGCGTTTCGCCTGAGCCGAGGAGCGAGGCCTCTTTGGCCCTCCACTAAGACTTTGGCGCCCGGCTGAATGTAGCACATCTCAAGCTACACCCTCGCAACCTCGCATATAACCTACACAACCGGTGAAAGCAGATTTGCATGTGTGTAGGAAATATGGGAGCAACTCAAGCGGTGGTGCTGTCCCAAGTGAGACGACGCCTATCCTGGGCTCAACCTCCATGGAACCTCCCATGGCACATCCGTCCCACATTGTGATTTTTGATGACGCGGAGCTATTGCGCCAGGTGGAGCCGTTCTTCGACGAGCTGGTGAGTACCTTAGCTAGTTGGGACCTGCAAGATCGCATGCTCAAGTGCAGTTGCGATGGCGTGCCCTTTGCAGGGAGCAATAACTTACGTGACGGTGTCATTGTGCCAGGTCCGAATGGGTGGGAGTTCGGGCTATCATAGCTGACTGGGAATACGTCTCGCCATAGGGTTGTGGCATCTCGCTGTTAACGGGGACGGCCACTTGGGTGCTTTGGATGATGGGATGTGGCTGTCCCTGTGGTACCCTTCTGACGGGTACTGCCTCTTTGAGGGCGTCGGGGATTCGTCTGCGGCTGGCTCTATTTATGTCTAGTGCCTTGGGGCTTTTTCATCTGCCGGGGCACTGGTGGTTGACAGCCACGTTATGGGGTGCTGACATCTCGTTGTTAACGGGGACGGCCACTGGAATGATTTGGATGATGGGATTGTGGCTGTCCCTGTGGTACCCTTCTGACGGGTACTGCCTCTTTGAGGGCGTCGGGGATTCGTCTGCGGCTGGCTCTATTTATGTCCAGTGCCTTGGGGCTTTTTCACCTGCCGGGGGACTGGTGGTTGACAGCCACGTTATGGGGTGCTGACATCTCGTTGTGAACGGGGACGGCCACTGGAATGATTTGGATGATGGGATGTGGCTGTCCCTGTGGTACCCTTCTGGCGGGTACTGCCTCTTTGAGGGCGTCGGGGATTCGTCTGCGGCTGGCTCTATTTATGTCCAGTGCCTTGGGGCTTTTTCACCTGCCGGGGGACTGGTGGTTGACAGCCACTTTATGGGGTACTGGCATCTCGTTGTGAACGGGGACGGCCACTGGAATGATTTGGATGATGGGATGTGGCTGTCCCTGTGGTACCCTTCTGACGGGTACTGCCTCTTTGAGTGCGTCGGGGATTCGTCTACGGCTCGCTTTTTGGGAGTGTCTTGGATTCGTCTGACGCTAGCTCCCTCTCCGTGTACAGTGCTCATGGTTATTACACATGCCGGGGGACTTGTGTTCTTTGACCTTGATATGAAGTACTGGCGGATCGCTGTGAACGGGGACGACCGCCGGGTGGAAGTGGGTTTTGGGAGGCGGTTATCCCTGTGGTGCCATTCTGGCGGGCACTGCCTCTTGGAGAGCTCGGTAGATTCGTCTGTCGTGCTGCGAGGAGAGGCAGAAGGTGGTGAAGTACACCTTCTGTGTTTTCCCTTGAATTTTGTGGGGAGCACTTAGGTGCCCGCATGTTTTCTTTTTTTGACATGGGGTGTCCATGCTGTGTGGTGTGACTGCATTCATGACATAACCATGGACCAACAGGTCCCATCCATCGACCGGGAGCCACTGGGGGGCATGCCAGCAGGGTCCGCTTACTCCGTAACCCAGAGACCAACAATTGTTTGGCGACGATCGGTCACATCGTATCATCTTTCCATGCTGCTTTGCATTTGGGTTGGGAATATGTATGTGTTTGTGGTATCTTGTCACGGCCCCGCCCTGCTCTTGATTTGCTTCTCACATCCACTGGGATGATGGTGGGCTGGCTTTTGCTTGCCGATCTCATGCCGTTCAGTGCGTCATGCACATTGTTGCCTGTGCGACTCTGACATCCGGGAGGTTGCGGGAGCCATGCCGGGAGAATCATGTTGGTGCAGGAAAGCACGCGGTCCTCTGTGATGGAATCGAGCGGACTCCACGCCTGCTGCTTGATTTTGTCGACTGTGGCCGGATCACTATCACTATGAGGCATGTGCATGTTGGACGCCGCAGCGCCGTCGGTGTGCGTATCCTCCTCGAGTGTAGAAATTCACATTAAAGGGATGGCCTGCTGTGTGTTATGGGGAAGGGGGGGTTTGAGGGGAAAGGGATGCATGATTCTGGGCCGATATTTCCACGCTCACTTTGCAGCAGACCGCGGTCTCCAGGTGCGCTTGCTGCTTCCCGAGGAGGAGCGTTGCGGGGGTGTCTCTGATGTCTCCAAAATTACACTGGAATGACCGGTTATCGGGCTTATACTCGTCCTTCAAGGAAGTGGAGGACCCATATTGTATCAGTGTTATTGCCCTTCAAACTAGGGTTTAGGGTGGACCTTCGAGACTGAATTGTTTATTTGCTTATCAATTACTTGTTAAGTTGCGTATCACGTCGTCACTCTGAAAGAGCAGATTGTTGTGGATTCTCATAGAAAACAGTTGGGAATCACAAAATGCTCTTCGCTGTTCCCTGCATGTTGCCCATGGCGGCTTGTGACAAGGGTCGGTGATGTGCTTGGTGTACGGAGTTGCAGGCAAATTTGTTAGTCTATGTGTGCAGTGCTGCGCATGCAGAAGGCGACCGTTGAATCAGAAGTACAGTGATACACATTGGGGAATTTTGCAGCCGACCATGAAAGCAAGGTGATCGTGAATTGTGGAAGACACACACGGCGACCAGGGCATGAAAGCCGGTTGCCTTAAAAGCATTCGTTTTGAAATTTTAGTGGGCTACTCAAGTCAACTGCCTCTCCTTCTTGTTCTAGTTTCAGGTGCGAAGATGCGTTGTTCGTGTAGTATTTAGTATATAAATTATTGATTGTTGCACGACCACCGGCGGCTTGCAATGATTATTTTTCAAACTGTGGATTGTCGTACACCACACGATGCAATCCTCTCTCTCTCTCTCTATATATATATATATATATAATAAGGGATAAGTCTACATCGGGGGCCGACATTTCATTTTAATCCACATCGGGGGCCGACATCTCATTTTAATCCACATCGGGGCGGACACTTCATTTTGATCCACATCAGGAGCCGACATTTGATTTTAATCCACATCGGGCGAGACATCCCATTTAATCCACATCGGGGGCCGACATTTGATTTTAATCCACATCGGGGGCTGACAAGCCTAAACGTTTCACATCGGGCGTAGACATCTCATTTTAATCCACATCGGAGGTTGACATTTCATAGCATGCGTAGACAGAAGACACACGCAACGATATAATGTAAATGTAACATAACTATGCAAATTCAACCGGTAGATACGCAACTCGTATTACGATGAGCATATCTACCGGTTGGATTTGCGAAATGATGTTTTTGGGTGCCGCAAACGATGAAAGACTGTCTTGTTTGGCGAAATGAAACAGTTTTTCACTGCTGGACGCTCCAAAAAATATTATTTTGCAAATCCAACCGGTAGATATTTTCATCGCGATATGATTTACATATCTACCGGTTGGATTTGCATAGTTATGTTTCGTTTACATTATATCCTTACGTTGAATGTAATGCATACCCCCGATGTGGATTAAAATGAGATGTCTACACCCGATGTGGATTAAAATGAGATGTCGACCCCAGATGTGGATTAAATGACGAATACCCCCGTGTGAAATGAAGTGTCTGCCCCGATGTGAATTAAAAATGAGATGATCGGCCCCCATTGGATTAAAATGAAATGTCGGCGGCCCCCGATGTAGACTTATCCCTATATAATAATATATATTGGACTATTTACTATTACTAATGTAGTACCGATCATAGGGCATTGGGATTAATTATCTAAAACGTGTTGCCCTATTGCTCGCACTGCCACTGCCGTGAGATATTTATTTTATTCCCATTGTATACGCTTCACGATTTGCGACGCAAATAATTAATTAATTATAGAATCATTGATGAAGGCACAGTACCGATAACAAACGATGCACCCACTCTGCTCAGAGAAAATGATGTGTAACATCAACCTTAAACACCGCAATAGGGCCATCGTCGCTCAAGCTTAGATAATTCTTTTGTCATATAGCCGGGTAGCCTCTCATCTTTGTCGCGAGGTCTTTTTATTTGGCGTGTCGCAAAAAGATTCGTTTATATTAACGACGTTTCGCAGCTTTTTCAAAAATATGCTGTTTTTCATTTCGTATCCCTTAAAGGAGCGAAACAGGTTTCCTGGAAAAAAAGTGACCTCGACAGGCCACACCGCAAGAGCTGTCCCTCAAAATGTGTGGCGTTTGTAATTTTTTTCAAAATTTTCCTGCCGATCGCGATGTCAGCAGTCCTACCCCGGATTGTGTCGAGAGCTCGCGCGTTACCGGCCAATCAATGATACGATAGCATCTGATGGATATCACGAATATGGGTCATAAGCAGAATAACCAATTGTGATTTTTGACGCAAAAGTTCTAAATGCGATCGATGCTCCAAAGCCAAAGGTGTGCGTCTTGGGCGAAAGCTCCCGCGTTTAATCTAACGGTTATCTCAGCAGTCCTACATAGGATTGTATCGACCGATCGTTCGTAACCGACAATGAGAGACACGTTTAACATCCGAATTATAGCACGAAGATATGCGGATTGTATCGAGAGCTCGCGCTTTACCGGCCAATCAATGATGTGATAGCATCTTATTCATACCTTTGAATATGGGTCGTTAGCAGAATACCGAATTGTGATTTTGAAGTAAGAGTGCTCAACGTGCCCGATGCTCCCTGCTCACGTCTATAAACTTTTACCAGGTAGAGTCTGGAGTGTCTTGGGCGAAAGCTCGCGATTTAATCTAACGGTTTCATACGGAGTACAGAATATCCAACGCCAATCAGTGATGCGATAGCATCCGATTTAAAATACAATGAATCTGGCTCGTAAGCCGAATACAGTATTATATTATATTTTTTAATTTATATGTTGTAGACGATTGCGAATTCGCGATTGAAGATCTCTCCAATCGAGATACGGCATGTGTCAAGCCATAATATCCCGAATTTTTAAACTGAACTCATTCTTGAAGTTTGTATCTTTTGCGGCGCACTGTGTAGTGTTTTCATCACCTACTGTTCTGAGCCCTTTGTATTTGTTCTGGCGGACTTTCTGTTTTTACAATGCAATGCGTATGGAAAAGCGCATGGTGTGTTCCTGCGAGAACACGCGTGACGAGGGGCAATATTGCTTTCGCCTCACATCCCGTTGATTTGTGTCTGATTTCTCACTTTTTCGAGCAGCCTCGGTTTCCGATTGTGCAGAGATTCCTGGAGGCCGGCGGGGCGTCCCCACTGCTCGACGGTTTGGGATCTGTTTCCAACATCTCTGCTGAGCATCGCTTCGTGTTTTGCTCAGGATTCTGATTTGATGCTTGGCTTTTTTTCAGATGTGCCAGCAGCGTTTTTCCTCCTGCACAGTTGAATTGTGGGACGCACGAACACGGTGACCGTACGGGCAGATCTACAGTACGGATTCGCTGCTTGTCCGCCTATAAATGCATTTCTTCGTTTGCTAACGTTGACTGCTTCGTAATTTACTGAAACTCTTAAGATATGGGATTCGCTCGGATACCCGACACGAGGGCGAAAGCTGCACAAACTGTGCAGTGTGGTTTCGAATTCCACCGCTCTCACTGACTTCGCGTTTGTAGTTTTGCAGGGATTTTACTCACTGTTTTCGCACTCCTGTTTCAAATTTCTACTGTTTCTCGTGGCGTGTGCAAATCGTTTTATTTTTTCACCTTATTATGACACTTTTGCTTTTTTCGTGTGCAGGCATTCCAACTATTTGTTACTCGCTGGCGAGAAGAATGTTGCTGTGCCGAGGTTTCCTGTTCGAGTTAGAATTTTAGCATTTAGCTACTTTCAAGGCGCTGATAATTATTCGTGTACAGATTCTGTTGTGAAAGCTCTTTATTCGCTGTGTATTGCTCAATGATGTAAAATTGTGTTTGCATGCTTTTGTATCGAAAACAAATTGTAGTACTTTGCTTGCGTGTGTATGATGCTCGCTTGTTCGTTGATCGTATGCCTTACTCCCTTTGAACTTTGTCACTATATATATACCGAGATTTGAGTTGTTAGGGTATTTTTGCACTGCAGTTATTTTGTTTCAGAATTCGGTATGTGAAAACCGTCCGTCCGGAACATTTTTTCTATATTTTTTTGCGACAGACTTGAGTGTGGAACTCACTGCTGTCGCAGCTGCGACAATCATGAGAACCACACTCATTTTTGTCGCTCACTAAAATATAAGATTTGTCGCACGATGCGACAAATAAAAAGACCTCGCGACAAAAATGAATAAGTGCTACCATATAGCCACCCTGCGGTTCACGTGGGTGCGACTGGTGATGTCAAGCTTTCTACCTGATTGTTAAGAATGAGTGACCCACCAGCCCCACCGCCTCCCGCCTGTCGCGGTGATATGCATAATACAACCCAGCGGAATGAAACCTGGCTTATGAAAAGAAACATATACATAAAGCAATATAGGAAACAAAAGCGGAATGATGCCCCGCTTAGGAAAATAAACATATTGTATGCATAAAGATAGCAGTATATGGGGGCGTAATATACGCGTCACTTACACTTTGAAGTTACTTCACTGCATCATACTATATTCCTTCAGAGCTAAAGCGTAGTTATGTTGTGGGTGGGTGGGTGGGTGTGTGTGTGTGTGTACCGACAGTGGCATATTGTAAACGAGGAAATGCAACAAGGTAACAAGAAATAAAGTATTAACGATTCCGCCAAGGAATGTGCATGCAATAGTTTAGGAAATAATCAATTCTACGTTGATGATAGTGTCCAGTAGTAATAGTAAATAGTTCAAAAAAAATAATTTTACGTCAACGAGAGTGTCCAACAATGGGTAGGATTTTAGATAATAAAGTCCGCGACCACTTGAAAGCGGGTGACATGACATAACCTAGTGATTTTTGTCTAAAACCTAGTGGGACTGGTACACTATATAGTGGAAAGTGATTTTTCATATAGTGGCGTACCCAACACGCGAAGATGTCATCGGGTTGTCGGGATCTTGTAAATGTGTGCTGTGTGTCATTCAATTTTTGAGCCGCTCGCAAAAATAGAGTTCCACTATATAGTGTACCATTTCTATCATATCGGGAGGGCGGGGTCCTCGTCGAGTATTATCAAGGAATGATTGAAGATTGTTGAGGCATCATTCCTTAAACCCTAATCTCGATGGTTTGTTACTCAAGCAGTATATCAAATTGACTGATACTCAGGCTACTTTAACCAATATTTAGAGGGTCAAGATGACCTCGGATCAAAATTTTGACAAGACACTGCAGAAAGAGCAGCTCGAGAACTTGACAACATGGGTCCCCAAATTTTCAAAGGACCTTCGAGGAAGCCCCTAGCAGCTCTTTAAGCGAATGAGCCAATTTAGCAAAGGGTAATAGACAAGAATGTAGTAGTTCCACTATGTAGTGAAATTGGTACACTATATAGTGTACCAGTTCCACTATATAGTGGAACTGGTACACCACATAGTGGTCAATTCCACTATATATCAGTCTTTTAGTATTGAACAGGGTTGCCTTGGTTTTCTTATTTGAGGAGTCATATATCCACAGTTTCAGTTTGTTGTTTTCTCTGTTCGGGCCTGCTAGTACCACTCTCAAGTGTTTGCCATCACATACCTGTATGCAGAAGCTTCGGGAGCTCTTGAGTAGTTGTAGCACTCTTGCCGTGTGTGGTTTGCTGTTGTCTCCTGGCTTGAGAGCTTCTCTCATTGTGGCTATCACCAGGGGTGTCATTGGGTTGTCCTCGTATAGCGCATGGGCGTGCCTAATTTGGTGCATGTTGAGTCTGCCCTTCTTTTCGAACAGCCCTTTCTCGGTTGTGTTGTATGGGTATGTTTCTGTCTGGTTTTGGCTTCCCCCACCCGTCATGTTTAGTCCCCAGCTCCTGGTTCGTGTTTCAATTCTTCGTTTTATCATCCGCATTAGCAGCTTGCCCTTCGTTGGAGTGCCCTCTCTCATTGTGGTTACCGCTTGCTCTGGTTTCCTTGTTCTGACAAGCATGGGCCTGCCATTACGGTCAATCAGTCTGAGGAGTTTGTAGCCGTAGGGTGGCTGGGTGCTCCACACTGTTGCATTTTTTGCCGTAGTTCGTTTTCTTCTGTGTCTGCGACTGCTCGTTCTCCTGTTGCGTTCATCGCGTATTGTCCCTCTCCTACGACCTCGTGTTGTTCCTCCCGTTGTTAGTGTTACAATCAGCATGACTAGCAGTGGGGTTATGGCAATACAGTCTTTTGCAGCGGTCCGGTCACTCCTTGTTGTAGGCATTGTGCTCAAGGTACATGTACGCGGATGCTCTGGCTTGATGCGTGTTGGTGCCAAAGTACATATTGATGTTCGCTGACTGTTGCAGGTCCAGTTGCGGTCGTGTCGATGTTGATGTTTATAGTGCTCTGGGTTGTGGCTAGGCGCGGTGCCGGTGATTGGGACCACGTTGTTGCGACTGCTTGATGACGTTGCGTTGGGGCTGAGGACGAGACGTTAAGGTTGTTGTCGCTGTGTTGTGGCACCGTGGTGATGCGAGGCGTGTTGTGGGTATTCCTCCCCCCAATTTTGGGGCTTGGAGACACGCACACATTGCATGGTGGAAACGTTGCCAGCGTAGCGCAGGGCTGCGCGTCGGTTGTTTGAGTGATGGTGTTGGTGAGGCGGTTGCGACTGCGCTGGCGGCTATCGGGGTGATGGTGAAGGTGAGAGCTGAGTGTTGCTGAGAGCTGAGTGCTGCTGAGTGCTGACTGCTGAGAGAAGGTAAGAGATGAAATTGGAAGACTGAGCTGAGAGTTGGGTTTTGGGGGCTGGGTTGAGTGTTGAGTGATAGGACGGTGATGACGACCATGTTGTTGCGACGGCTTGATGACGATGCGTTGAGGCTGACGACGAGAAGTTGGGGTTGTGGTCGAGGTGTTGTGACCTTGGGCGATGGCGGCTGAGTTGGGCACGCACGATGTCGGCGACATGTGTAAGTCGTGGACTGCCGATAATTTATATCGTACTCAAATGGCAGATGGGTTGCAAACTGAGCGGCATTCATGGCGTCGTGCTGCGTGGGTGCGTGGTGGGCTGTGACACTGATCTCTTGCGTGGGTATTCTGATGGTTGTGTGGGTAATCTGATGGCTGCGGGGGCAATCTGCTTACTGCGAGGATGGCCTGATGGCTGTGTGGCAAATACATGATGATGGCCGCGATCTGGATGTACGTGGCACGCGGTCGCTGAGATTTAAACGCGCGTACTCGCGGATGTTGTCGGTCTTTGGTGCGCGGCTGAGTGCGTGAGTGACGACGGCGTAGTTGTCGACGTACGGATATGCGGTAGCTGGGATACAGATGTGCGCGCTTGCAGACGACGTCGGTCTGCAGTATGCGGCTGAGTGTGTGGGTGACGATTGCGTAGTTCTCGATGGCTACTGTCCCGCAGTCCTTGTAATAGGACTGAAATCGGGTTCCGGTCCTATTACAAGGACTGGTGTTACCATAATTTTTTGGACGTCCTCTTGATGTTTTGAGCGCCTGCCCTTCGGTTCGTATCATCGTTGGAACTTGAACTAAATATACCTTGGCCCGCTTGCCAAAACAATGTCGCAATTTCATGCTACGTTATCAATATTAAGCATGGGTAGCGTAAAAATGACTGGATTCCAACCACACCACAGTGACATTTTCGGATTTTGTATACCCAGGCTACTTCAACCAATGTTTTGAGGGCGAAGATGACCTCCGATCATTTTTTTGATAAGACACTGCAGAAAGAGCAGCTCGCGAACTTGACAACATGGGTCTCCGAATTTTCACAGGACCTTCGTGGAGGTAGCTAGCGTGAGAAACATCTCGGTCCTATTACAAGGACTGGCCATTTTAATTAATTTTAATTGATTTCACCTCCACCCGTTTAACCCTCTTAATCACATACCAACATTTAGTGGTATGTGTAACGTAGGTTAAAAACAATTACTTTGACACCCAATAATGGTCTCCAAGCGCTCACATATCAAATATATCGATAGCACACGCCTCCACAATGTTTTCCCCTCCGGTCCTTGTAACAGGATTGGAATAAAGGGCAGTAGCCATCGATGTACAATTGTGCGGTTGCTGAGATATAGCCGTGCGCACTTACTTGCAGACAACGTCGGTCTGCGGTGCATGGCTAAGTGCGTGAGTGATGATGGCGTAGCTCTCGATGGGCATGTGTGCGCGGGCTGCAAGCCAGCTGTGTGTGTGTGCGTGACGATGCCGAAGTTCACAGAGCGTTGCTAACGATGCTCACATAGTTCAGTTGCGTGCGTGACGATGTCAAAGTTCTTGATGTACGTTATGCGGTTGTAGAGATACAGATGTGCGCGCTGGCAGACGACGTCGGTCTGCGGTGCGCGGCTGAGTGCGTGGGTGATGAGGGCGTAGTTCTCGATGTAGGTGACATACGGCTGCTGAGATTCAGACGTGCGCGCTGGCAGACGACGTCGGTCTACGGTGCGTGGCTGAGTGCATGGACGATGACGGTGTAGTTCTTGATGTACAACTGTGCGGTTGCTGAGGCTCAGATGTACGCACTGGTAGACGACGGCGGTCTGCGGTGCGTGGCTGAGTGCATGAGTGATGCTGGCGTAGTTCTCGATGTTTGTGACATGAGGCTGCTGCGCCTTCCTCGTGGTTGTCGTCGTTGTTGTTGCTGTTACGGCTTCCTCGTCGTTGTTGCTGTTGCGGCTCCCTCGTGGTAGTTGCTACACTGTGATGTTACTGATGGGTGCAGACTTCAGTTGGGCGTGTTGACGACGATGTCATTATTGATGTGTTGGACCCTGTGACGTAGTCTGAGTGCGTACGGGATAGCGTTGGATGGGCGGTTGTGGTTTTTGATGTCACGGAGAGGAAATTTTGAAATGATACCCCCGTTGTCGGTGTAGAAAGCGACGTTGTAGTCACGTGGCAAGTTCTTTGCATGGTGTACGTGGCGAGTTGTGGTACTGATCTGTTGGGTACAGGGTGATCTGACGGCCGCGTGGGACAATCTTTTGGTTGCAGGTAGTGGGAGATGACGTCGGCATTGTTTTGAGTGCGGGAGCGTGATGATAGGGGAATGTGTGATGGAAGGGGTTGGGTGAGGCGATTGTGTCAATACTCCCAGTCTTGATGAATCTATGAGGAAGACGTGAGACTGACATGGTTTTTCTTGTTTTGGGGTTGGTGGCCGCTGGGAGAGTTGTGGAGGGATGGTGGTGAAGGGAATTGTTGTACTGTTGGGCTTCTGTATTGCATGCACCTGAGCGTCTGTGGCTGCAGGCGTGCTGAGCGTCTGTGGCTGTGGGCGCGTTGTTGTTGTGATGTGGTGACTGTTGGAAGGGTTATGGTTGTCAAGCTGAAGGGGATTTATTTGGGGGGCTGGGTTGCTTGTGGTGCATGTTGGGCATTTTTGTGGTTGGCTGTGATTTGCCATTTGCGTGGCTGTTAGGCACCTGTGGAGCAGCACCAGATACGAGCGTTCAGTCTAGTGATTTCTTACAGTTGTGACTGTTGGTTTAAGCAGGGTAGTCATCCCTGCGTGTTTGTTGATTTGCTCAGAGATAAATCGGGACCTCGTGTTGACTCGCTCAGAGATGAGTCGAAACCTCATGTGTGTTTGATTTGCTCAGAGATAAATCGGAACCTCGTGTTGACTCGCTCAGAGATGAGTCGAAACCTCATGTGTGTTTGATTTGCTCAGAGATAAATCGGAACCTCGTGTTCCTCCACTCCTTCCTCGCGGATCCCTATTGAGGATGCGAAGGAGAATTATATCGACGTAAGGAAATGGTTGCCTCTGTCAGAGAAAAGAAAGCCGAGCGTCCACCTTAGCAAGTCGCCATATGTATGTAACGGGGTTCCTTACAGGGGTTTCACCTTCGCAGAGCCTCACAAACTGAACGTGAAAAAGTCCGGGGAGTGTTTGTTTATTTATCATTTTTGCATTAAACAATTCAGAATCAATTCGGTCTATCGACAAGGACGTCTATCGACGCATTGTCGACATGCTCCCGCGTCATCTCAAAAAGCGTCATTGTCACGTCAGCGTCACGTCATCTCAAAAGGCGTCACCTCAAAAGGCGCCAGCAACGCTCATTGATAATTGGGGAGTAAGGAATTTCGATTTTTGAGAGCTAAATTGGATGGTGCCGCATGGTGCCGAGAGCAGGTTGCATGCTGGGGAATAGTTTTCAGAAGCATATGAAAAATATGCTATTGCTTCTAAAAACTATTCCTACTTATTATATATCATAAACCCTTTGTCTTGCTCTTTACCGCTGCACGCGACCGGCAAGCATCTTTGAAACTTCCGAGTTTCAAAGATGCATTTTGTATTTTGGATGCACCCTAAAATTACAAAACAGCCGAGCTCTTCCCATTTGTGCGGGATATTCACATTTATTCCATGGCATATTTCATATGAAATATACACATAAGCACGAAGGCATCGGCCACGCATCTTTGAAACTAACGAGTTTCAAAGGTGCGTTTTTGTCATTTGGGTGCGCATACCCAAATAACAAATCAGCCGAGCGCTTCCCGTTGGCGTGGGGTATCCAACGCTTGAATGTTGAATATTCATTATAATATGAGTTAGCATGCGAGGTTGCAAAGGCATCGGGACAGAATCTACGAAACTGTCATATGCCTTTGCCTTTGGGTTTGGGTTCGAACGTGACACCCAAACCCAAAGATGGCAAACAGCCGAGGGCTTCCCGTGCGTCCTAGCGCACGAAACTTGGCACAAATACTGCCAAGATACATATCTTTAAGTTACCTGAAGCTCAAGGCTTCAAGTTACTTGTGCGCGAAACGCGCAATTTATTTCTAAGGCAGATGTTTTGGGTTTGGGTTCGAACGTGACACCCAAACCCAAAGATGCCAAACAGCCGATAAAGCCTATCCAACACTAGGTGGGAAGGATGTCATGACCTGGTCGCGTCATGGTGACCTGAAATCGCGACCTGACCTCATCAAGGCGTGATACAAAGCGTTGCCACGCTCGTGTCGCCGGCGATTTCTATGTGCACCTCGGATCCGGCGAAATGACGATGACGACCTGTCTCAGGTCTACATCGTCTCGATCGCGCGGAATCAGTTCCCTCTTCGTGCCCAATATCATTTACCCCAATATTGGCCTTATTAGAATAGTGGTGAAAATGATCTCCATTTCTTACTCCCGAAAAACGCAAAAATTTCTTACTCCCCAAAAGGGAACTTTCTTGCTCCCCCCAAAATATAGCGCCCGTATATAATATGTCGCGCTGCGTCGGTAGTCAGATAAATATGTGCACGATACGTAACAAATCTGTCCTGAGCCGCACTTTGGACTCCGCTAGTTAGTTTACACACAAAACAATACTGGCAATTCGTAAGTGGCGTACGGTAGATATACCAGAGTATGGCTTTGACATAATTCTGATACCGTACTCGGCCGTTTGGTCGTGTCATGTAACTGTCGTTACTGACATTACGTGGTCATGGACAAATGTCTTCGACACCAGTTTGTTCGGACCCCAGTGTGTCCAAAAAGATGTGGCCGTTGAATACTACTGGATGGGTATCCTTCGGTAGGTATCCTAATTACGTGGCATCATTGTCACCACACCCGATCTGGGTATTTGTAGTAGTATGCCCACTAATGATCGCGTGCGTACACGAAATCAATGGTGGTTTATCACCTCGCTCACGTGTCAAGTATTATAATAATTTTGAAATTTGTTATCAATACCGACGGTAGTGTGTATATGATCATACTGCACCATCTCGGTAATCGGATTCACATGTGCAATGTCGAGGCGTGTATAATCACTCCGCCGGTGGTCGACATACTCGTCATCTCAGTGCGTGTTTACTGTGTGCCATCACTCATCAGGATGGACTACCGTTTATGACAGTAGTATATGTGATATAACATGGGTTATATTTACAGTTTATGTACTGCGTAGCATGCGCTTCCCGTGTAGCGCACTTCGCCTCCACCGTTTCACACGCATAAGTCGTAAGACTTCACGTTCTCTTTTCGTTTGATTACTAACGCGTTGCTTATTAGCCGTATTATTAGCTTGTGTCGCCCACTGGATATTGCAGAATGTGTAGTGTAATTGATAGTCCGATATGTCCGATTAATCGATTACACTGTTGCTGGAATACCGGTATAAGTGTAATAACCAGTTTTATTGTTATAATAGACTGGACCTACCTACGTGAACCTTATAAGTGTACTGTTGATGGAATACCAGATATTGATATACCAATATATGTCCCACAACAAGTTTTCGGTATTTTTTTTTGACATTCGCGCGCGGTGGGTTTGGGAGTTTTGAGGATTGTTAAGTGTAAATTGGGTGAGGTGTGAGTTTTATGCATAAAACTTGATATGCAAAGTATCATGTCGAAAAAGTAAAATTTGAAAAAGTTATGGATTATTTTCGAATTCAGATTTGATTACAAGAAAATCCGATGATCTTGAAGGGCGTCTGGGTCACTGGGGCAATCTTGAAGGGCAATTGTTTGAAAACCTCAATGGTTCTGAGAAGTATTTGCAACAAAATACAAAAAGTAAGCACCATAGAGGATTCCCTCATCGTCATTCTGTGGTCCTCCAGCCTCCGTTGCATGCTGGTTCTTGTACTCTGAAATACGGGTTCTCTATGGGGACCTAGGAATATTAAATTGGCAGTGTTGAGTGAATCCATCCATTAATCTATAGCGTCATCCATCCCAACTTCCTATGCTCCACAGCATGTCACATGCATAGCATGAGCATGCATTCAGGAGATGTTAGCTATAATAAGAGTCGTACTTCCCACAATCAAGAGTGCCCCAATGACACTGCTCCATGTCGGCGATTCGTGAAGAAATAAAGTACTCAGCAGGAAAGAAAATAAGACCTGTTCCACTCAGGACCCGCATGGTTTGGCATCATTACAACATGCACAAGAAGCTGTCCCCAATCCATATTCCGGATACCATTAAAGTCAAAAAAAACT
The DNA here is from genome assembly GCA_001247695.2 of Cymbomonas tetramitiformis. Taxonomy (NCBI): domain Eukaryota; kingdom Viridiplantae; phylum Chlorophyta; class Pyramimonadophyceae; order Pyramimonadales; family Pyramimonadaceae; genus Cymbomonas; species Cymbomonas tetramitiformis. The sequence continues at coordinate 15,353 of LGRX02000040.1, forward strand.
GGCTGCTCATCTCTCCCTCGCAAACTCTGATAAGCACTTGCCTCAATATGCAGCAAGGATGTGCTGTGATGTGGCCACCGCTATACAACGACCCTGAGGCATGCCGTGATATGGCCACTGCTAAACAAGGACATTAAGGCGCACTGTGATGTGGGAGCTGCAATTAAAAAGAATGTGGACCTTGAGATACTGCATTGATGTGGCCCGCGTCGCTCTTTCAAGCTGTAATGCTCGCGACATGAGCAGCTGCCCACCAAACCCTAATAAGCCTACCGCTGCCATGCCGAGCATGGCATGCAGTTGCGGCCTGAGAGCCCCAGCGGCACTCCTCAACCAGTCACCTACATTGCCTCATATCAGCACCCAGTTTGGTGAAGATCTGTATGGCTACAACAGCTCAGAGAGCACCAGGTGGAGACAGGTCAAACAAGTTTTTAGGAAGACTGAAGATATCCAACGTCCCAAACCACGACACTAAGCATTGCTGCAAGCAGCCATAAATTCAATTCCATCAAACAAGTGCCACCAAGACGCCAGCAGGGCAGTGCCAAGTATTCTCTTTGCACTGCAAAGACGATGAAACGCCGATGTGATACAGGATGTATCTTCCACCCAAACATCCCATGCCCTGCGCCCTGCCGCCAGACATCCCATGCCCTGCGCCCTGCCGCCAGACATCCCATGCGCTGCGCCCTGCCGCCAGACATCCCATGCGCTGCGCCCTGCCGCCAGACATCCCATGCGCTGCGCCCTGCCCCCAGACAGGGCATGCCGTTCACAACATGCACGGCCATGGCCTGCACCACCTACTCAATGTGCAGTCAGCTTGCAAGTCCAGGGTTGTACATGGCATCTAACGTGGGATATAATGATCAAGTCCAGGGTTGTACATGGCATCTAACGTGGGATATAATGATCATGTTTAGCATCAATACACCCGCAGGAACTCGTATGAGCTTCAAGAGGAGTCACGGGAAGAGAGGTCAGTCACCACACGGGTTGTTGCAGCAGGCACAAAAAGGTAGCTGCAACAGGGACCGACGTGAAGGAGAACCACAGCACAGGCAGGAAGGCAGTCTCAAGGCCACGCCTCCCAGCAGCGCGCACGAGGGTGTACGCACATCCGGCGCACGCCGCCCCTGCACCATCGCCGAAGGCTAACCTTAACTCTCCATAGAGGGCCTGTACACTCCACTGCGCGACTGCAAAGGCCAGCGTTTGTTAACAACCCTACTTTGAAACTACGTGTAACACTCGTGAGGACCGTCATGCATTGCGCGAGTCATAGGCAATATCTGTGAGGGATCAGCTACCATATATTTTTCACAGGTGACAGCCGTAAGCCGAGCAGCTCTTACAGTGTCTCGGAGTCAATGGCTTCCCCGCCCTCAAGCAGAGTACTTCCTGGTGCACCGGGCGTGTTCGAGGGCCGCCACCCAGCAGGTCACCTAGAAGCCCGACGGCAACGGCCACGGGGGAGCCCTTCATCTCCACGTCATCTTCCAGATTTTCATGGCGTACAGCTCCGATCATGAACGGAGGCTGAGCAATCAGCAGCACTCCCGCGAAGCTTCCGAGCATGCCTGCAGGCAGAGGATCTCTCACCACTCACCGCAAGCAAGACTGTTTCGCCTGGAAAATCCAAGACCCTACTCCTCAGACCTGGCCAGTGTGTAGTCCGCCTCCCCTCCCTTGGCCCCACCCGACAGTAGCCCTGACAGGGATCGGCGGAGACCGGCTGCAAAGCGGCCTGCTGTGCCCTACAGCCCCGCACTCATCGGCGCCGAGGGGCCTCGCAGCACGCATTGAGCCAGTAGTATCTCCACTGCAGCAGTTCTCAGTCCCCAGCACGCACAGATCCCGGCGCAAAATGTGTTGGAGTGGCGCATACCGCAGAACTCGTTGCCTCCCCAAGACTCCTGGAGGATTAAGCTGGACGCAATCGCTGTAAACATCGGGCTCGTCAAGTTTATCACAGCTGCATTCTGAGCGACCCCGGAAGGTAGGATCAGTGCCCCTCCAAATGCCCTCGCCCACTCAAGCGGGGCTTGTGGACAGCGTGTAGCGGCTGTGACACTGTCATAGCGCGCATGTGAGACACATGCTGGATAGCCAATCAGTGCTTAGCTTACGGGTTGCCAGCTCTTTCATGCGAGTGCAGAGCATAAGATGAGCCAGCCCTTGGTGTTGTAGAAGCCACGGGTCGGAAGTCGCTTCCCCTTATCTCCACAGCCACAGGGACATCAACCCTAAACCCTAATCAGGGCTGGAACATAAGGGTGGAACATCGGCGAGCGTTCGCTTTCACAACCAGATCTCTCGCCCCAAAACGATTCAGGAAGCAAGGCGCATTCACGGATTCAGAAAACCTTCGCTCCGATTAAAGTACAGTTTCGGGTAACGGCAGTGGGGTTTCAAGCTGCCACGTGGCCTGTTGTTTAGGTCTCCAGCTGGCAAAAGGAGGACCCCACAGGCCAGAAAGTCCTAGAAATCGCCTGGAGGGTCTCGAGGCGATATATTGCAAAACTTGAGAGACCGAACTGAATCTGCCTCAACTAGCGGACGGATACAAGCTTTCGGGAGATCGCAAGCATGAGAGCAGTGGAAGGAGAAAGTAAAACCTTGAGAGACATCTCGGAAAGGCTATAGAAGAAGCACAGGTTTGCCGCCAAAGCCGCAGCCGCGCGCCCCGCCAGTAAGTGCCTGCACGCAAGCCGCTGCACATTACTTTAAAGCGCGCTACCGAACAGAAAATGTGGCATTCCAGGTCAGGTTCACGACGTCGGAGCTATGATTATGGCACGAACCTGACTTCCTGCACGCCAAGGAGAGATTCGCCACTGCCCTTGAGACAACATTCCGCCGCAGAACCATTAACCCTCAAACGTGGACCAGTTAGTGATTTCTGGCGCATTAGGGGTGGGCGTGTCGACTTTAGTGCGCGAAATTTCCCAACTGTTTTGCGCTACGCTCAGGTGTTGCCAACACTTCTCCGTCGTGGCCACTCGAGGCATGAGGACTGCGGTCACGACTTTGTTGCAGGCGCAGGTGTGACGATAGCAACAGTGTCTGACTTCGATATAGTTATTCGAATATATATATATATATATGTTCATGCATGGCTGCTGGCTATGAAAGGAAGTGAAGGCGATTCGGGTCACTTTGTCGTTCTCATCAAAGTAAAACAAGAGAGGCAGAAACGAGAGCGAGGGAGAGAGGGAGAGAAAGGGCGGAGCAAGGAAGCAGCGCACTTGTGAAGCACTCCAAATGACGCGAAGATTCCAACGAGAGCCGAGCGGCACAACGCCGTTTCGAAGGACGGGATCTCATCGCCTGTTCGGTTCCTCACGTCACCGGCTAAGAGTGTTTTTCTCTCAGCGCAAGTCCAGGAGCCATACCTCGCGGCAAGTATGGCTGCAGGCGTGCGGGTGTGCCAACTTGTACGCGTCTCAAAAACACAGGGGGAAATAAATGCGTTGCCGCGCTGCGCTGGCATCCCTAGGCATTTGCTGTCGTATGGAAGTTGGGCTGGTACAAGCGTTGCTCTTACTTGGTGTTAGCTATCAAAGGTGGTATGCGAAAGAACACTTACGCGCCAGCATCTTAACAAGTAGTCCCATTATGCTGTACAGCAAAGAAGAAAGGACAGCGCAGCAAATACCTGGGGAAAGCATGTTTCAGGGGAAACAGGATGAGAATAGCTTTCGAGAAAGCTGCGAAGCGCTTATGACGAATACCGGCAAAAGAGTGCCTCACAATAACAGAGCCATAACTAGTAACATGGATAAATGCAAGTGAAAGGTGGAAACAACCCGCTGCACTGTTGAATCACGCACAACAGCATGGAGCATCAGAAAGCTTCATGTTGTAACAAGTTCCCCTCTAGTAAGGCTCACGCACCAGAGTGCTCGCTTCCTCCCCATAGAAATAGCAGTGGTTCGATCAAAATGCTTCTGTTACATTGTCTTGGCGGCGCCTCGCTTGGTTCCCTGCAGTGCTTCGCTGATGTTTTCGACCATCGTTTTTCGTTTCCTCCTCGCATAACGGTGACTTGCACTACAAATACTCTCTTGCAAAACGATAAAGTTTTTTCGCGAAGAAGAGTCCTTCTCTGCAAGTATTCTCTCTACTACTCGCTGACAACTAATATTAAATATATTCAGCTCAGGAAAAATAGTCTTTCAACACAGGAGACTTGTCGGCCTGAAAATGTTGTACTATCCTCCTTCATGATTACACGTGAGACACGTGGCCATAAACGGAAGCGGAAAACACCTAGTACACCTGTTAATTATATTATGACACAGGTACATACTGGAAAGAACACGACATACCGTGCTGATTCGATGAATTTTGAGTCAACGGATCTCTTAGCACTATTACGTCATGTCTATCACCTTGATCGAGAGAGACCTTTTGACATCACAGTGACTTACTCTTGTCCCCAGAGCTTATGGATGAAAATAGACATTTAGGGTTTGTAACTCTGTGGGGTCCATAAGCTCTGGCATGACTCGGCAGGCCTCCAAATCGATGTCTGACAAGAAGTGAGAAATATATATATGTGTAGATATATATGTCGAATGCGTGTAAGCAGAGACTAGAACAGTCTCGCAGGGGCAGGTGTTCTCGGATACTAAGATGATATAAAATACTAAGGTGAGTGTTTTATAGCACACCGATAACTGTGACAACGTGACAACGGACACTGGTGACATCTCAGGCTGAGGGGTGACAGACAGGAGGCCCACTGTGCCCCCCCCTTACAGTGGGGTGGGCAAGATTGGGCTCCCCGTGACACCACCTCACCCCGTGGGGTTGAGGTGTCACCAGGCAAGGAGACAGGAGCACTGCAGGGTCTAGGAGCCAAACCGGCTCGAGCAATCCGGCATGTGCCATCCCAAGATGTCCAAAAGATTGTTGCTAGGTAAATCTAAAGAACTCAGTTCCCTCGAGGGTCAATCACAAACCGTGCAGGCATGGAGAAGGGTCTTTGCCGAGCTGTGCTGTTGCTACTAATCTTGCTTCGCCGCCGAGCGGGATGTCGATGCACCCTGGAACGGCGGGATCCACGGAACAGAGCGGAGAGCCGGCCAATCGGCGTCACCGTCGTCCACGGAGGTGTCGGGCATGGGCCCCGGCTCGTCACGATCGAGCAAAGGGCGGAAAGGGAATGCGGCCGGGTCATCGTCGCCATCGCCGTCCACAGCCGCATGCTGCAGTGAAGGTGAGCCACGGCTCGCCGGGGGACCAGGGGCCGCGGCAGGAGGCACACCACCGGTGGGCTGAGCCCAGGCAGCGACGGTAGGGCGCTTCGGAGCCTTCAGAGCATCAGGTGGCGCCCTGGAAGGTGCAAATGTTACGGGCTGATATGCGAGCCCTCAATATATCAATAATATAATAGAAAGCGCGGTGTTATTGGACTGTAACACACGTGCAAGTTATTAGCGGGATGAGTGCAGACTTCTGTGAGAAGATACTGCTCTAGCACAACGCTAGCTCATCTATACCGAATGTCTCCCATCGCATAGATGGTACCGCCATTGGGTTGTGAACCCGAGACATTGGTTGAACGACCAGTATCGGCAGAACGAATGATGCGTTCGCCCTATGATACTGCGCATGCTTGTTCCGCACATGCTTGAAGCGAAGATGATTTCTTGTTTGGTACTTCAAGATTGTATCTTGCTTTGCCATCTTCGAGTTCGACATACGAACTCTCGATGACAGGTGTCATTCAAGTCTTTCCTTGAATAATGACAGATGATGTGACTTATCATCTGATGACATGTACAGTCATAGTCGACCGTACTGACGACTGTCTGTCATTATAATATATGACATGACTCGACATGACATGACATGGTATGACATGTCTGACAGGTATGACACGTATGACATGTATGACATGCATGACACATGTGTCATCGGTCATAACCCTGACAGCAAATGACGCGGCGCACGCGTAGGGGCACACCCCCTCTGTGGCGGTGTGTCCATCCGTGACGCCCCACATGCGGAAGCACGAGATGCAAGGGTAGCCGACCCCTTCCCACATCAAGTGGGGGACGCGGGGGTTCTGGGCCGGCTTCCAATCTCCGACGGGCTTGACGACGGCGCCGCGTGTGCGTACGGAATTGAACGTAGCACCACCGGCTCCGTCCGCCCGCGCCTTGCCACCACCAGCGCCCGAGGATGGAGGAGTGGCTAGGCGGGAGAGGTGCCCCTCGGTCTGCCATACCGTGGCAATGCGGAGGGCGAGGGTGGAGAATGTAAACCTTTGGCCAGCGGCGAGCTCACGTAGCACCACCAGATAAAGTGGGGACACGTGTGGGGAGCTCGCCGCCGACCGGCTGAGGACGTGCTGAAGATCCTGTACACATCCAGCGTCGTCATGGCCGGGATGAAGGCGTTGATGTTTGTCGCCCAGGACGCGGAGAACCGTGAGCTGCGGGGCGGGGTCGGCGGTCTCGTCAATCTTCGTGTCCCGCAGCTTCGTCCAGAAGCGGAAAGTGTCGGGGTCCGTGGAGGCCTCGACGTGGTAGCGTAGGCGCTGTAAGGCGCAACGTCCATCGCGTGGGTGGACTCGAGCGGACTCCTGGTAGAGAGCCAGAGCCGTACCGTTGAGGACGCCCTTGAGGATGATGAAGATGAGCTCGTTCAGGGACCAGTGGTACTCGAGGTACTCGTGCTCGAGGTCGAAGAGCTTGTCGTACTCGTAGTGGGAGATGGGGGACAATACGTGGCGAAGATTACCAAGAAGGACGGCGAAGTCGGTCTCGGAGTCAGGGCCGTCGAACGTGTAACCCTTCTGCGGTTTGAAGCCATGGGAGCGGAGGACCTTCACGAGTTCTTCACCGTAAGTGAAGGCGTAGTCCATCCTCTCGGAGTACTCGTACTGCTGTGACGCTCGGACTGGGGTGGACTCCCAGACCGAGGCGTCTCGATGAAAATCGGCGGAGGTGGCAGCCAGCGAGATGAATGTCGGCTTGCTGATCAGCGCGGACATGCGCACCACCGGATCGGGATTTTGTCCCGGTGTGCGGGAACCCTCTGAGGAGAAGGGGCCGCAGAGCCAGGGAGTGCAGAACCCGCAGGGGAGCCAGATGCAGCCGCGGCGGCACGCGCGGAGCGGATGGACTCCACCACAGGTCGAGGGCTTCGGCGGTTTGACACCATAGCTGGAAGCACGTAATCGGGAATGTTGGAATTTGCGTAAAAACAACAGGGCACAACTGTAGCCCAAATTGCCCACGGTTTGGTGATAAAATTTTGGACGCGGCCGCGATCTTCAACGGTGGCCAAGGTCGAGATGTAGTTGCTGTCGTGAGGCTTAAACAGCTGCCGGCGACTTGCGGCGGTTTCGAGGAGTTTCGATGTGCCCTCCAAGGATCAAAAGTAATCAACGAACACCCACAAGTGGTGGCCGATAACCTGACAAGAAGTGAGAAATATATATGTGTAGATATATATGTCGAATGCGTGTAAGCAGAACAGTCTCGCAGGGGCAGGTGTTCTCGGATACTAGGATGATATAAAACACTAAGGTGAGTGTTTTATAGCACACTGATAACTGTGACAACGTGACAACGGACACTGGTGACATCTCAGGCTGAGGGGTGACAGACAGGAGGCCCACTGTGCCCCCCCCTTACAGTGGGGTGGGCAAGATTGGGCTCCCCGTGAATGTCCTCCAAAGTGCACACCACTTCAGGGGCTTCAGCAGGAGGGCCAAACAAACAGAAGTTCTGCTCAACACATGCCCAGAAATTGACCTGATCTCTAGTTATGGAGGTAAACGTCCTGAAAACTGCCAGGTTTTCAGTGAGCTGCAAAAGTCTGGCACCAAAATCATTCAAAACTACATAACTTTAGCGTACTCTATCCAAATTCAACAAAGTATATAGAAAACTTCATTAGTCTCCGTGCCTCTTCGCGCCTCCGACACAGTCCAGAGCATATAGTCTGACGTGGCAGCTATAACTACCTCTTATACACACTTACATAATTTTGAGATCCCAATCTCCAGGATCCACCAACTTGTCAGAAAGGGTGAATCGAGAACGTTTAATGTTCGTATAATTAGTTCACCGACCAATGCGCTCAGTGCGAATGATATCAAATACTTGGAATATATTGCAAGATACTCAACGTCCCGAAAGTATGACCTGCGACAAATTACACTACCACAGATTCTGAGATATTATGTCCAGGCGAAACGAATTGAGAATGTAAAACTTAGGAACCTAGCTAGAGCTAGGCTGCTTTCAATACTTATGAAACGTCACAGTATAGGATCAAGAGCTTTCCGAAATTAACGCTCTCGATACCGTAGGCTATTGGAATTTCAAAATCAGCTATTAAACGGGAAATATGGTCCATGATTACAGACATGGATATTCCGGAAATAGTTAAAATCAGAATTAAGGATAAAGTACGAGTCGTATTCTCTGCACGAAAGAGTATTTTGGATCTGATGATGAATAACAGGGAAACGAGTAAGACGTGGGATCCTGAAATCCCACCGCAATGTACGTGTCACATAGTAAAGAGTATTACTGCCCATGGCCACTTGCCAGTTGTCAGGGTTATGACCGATGACATATGTGTCATACATGGCATACGTGTCATACCTGTCATACATGTCATACCATGTCATGTCATGTCGTGTCATCTCATATATTATAATGACATACAGTCGTCAGTACGGTCGACTATGACATGTACAGTCATATCATTTGTCATTCACTCACCTTGAGTGACACCTGTCATCGAAAGGCCAGGTATTGGCATTGAGATGGCAAAGCAAGATGAAGTCTTGAAGAACCGAAGTGTTCTGAGAGGACGATGTCTTCGCTTCAAGCATGAACTGAACAAGCATGCGGGTATCACATGGCGCTTATTCGACCAGCCGATACTGTTGTTCACCCAATGCCTCGGGTTCACAACCCAATATATTGTGGTAGCACCTGAGAGGTGCGGGGCATTGGCGTAATATGAGGTAGCATTGAGCTACAGCAACACTTCTGGAGAAGCGTCTGCACTCATACCCACACATACGTTGCGCGAGCTGTTAACGTTCAATAATAGCCGCGCCATATATCATATTTCATATCGCTTACATAGCGATCCCTAAGAGTGGTATTCTGATTCGTCAAGGCGACGAACGAGGACACATCAAGTGTGAGTGCAGCAGTAGAGATATTGTATTTTGTGTGGCAACAGGTTCGCGGATCGCGTATACATACAGGCGCCGCAGTCGCACATACACGACATATCTCGCATAATATCAACCGCTGCGGAATAAACAGCAAAAGGAGTGTGCGAGGAGACATCGTCGCAATCGCATTTGTTCGCATATACGCCGTCAGAGGATAACAGCGCGACAAGGTGTGCATACAGCATACAGACCGCACACATGCGCAGCTATCATTCGCAAAATTGTACGATATGCGACAAACTGACGCGAATAGGATCAAATCGTCATCAGAGTATAATCCGTACGCGAAATGGCATTCGTACCATATGCCACTCATAACTGCGACAGTATGTTCACCATTCGCAGCGCACACATCAGCGATTTATCAAAGTCGCAATAAATCGCCTACTGCACTGAATAATTTACCTTGCAGTTTACGCATCAAAATGACGAGATTTTGATTTCATCGGCGTCATTTCAGATGATGCAAAAATCATTCGTCTGCGCGCATTATGATTTACCTTGACAGGATATGTATACACCTGCTAGATTCATCATGATCAGATGACGCGCGATGATGGTATACATATATGCAGCATGCTATACAAAATCTGTGATGCTTGCACATAAGGTGGTATTTATCCATTCACTGGCAGATTTACATACAAGTTTGCAGTCATATATGTGTGAACCATATGTTGTGAGTGTAACTATACCACACACACACACACACACACATAGTATGACATCTGATGAAAGTGGACGTTGTGCAATCATAGTGTGTGCAGCAAATATCACATGTGTGTACAATCATAAGTGTGTGCAGTACTTACCATACATGCAACAACACACACACACACACTTGCAGTATATACTATTCATTCAGTATATACCAAGTGCATGCAGCAAGATGTACCATGCATCATTATACTATGCAACTATACCATGCAGTTTGATTCCACTTTGTTATACATTGACATGTGCATATATTTATGCAGCCAGCTTGATCACGATAGCAGCTGGCATGTATAGTCACATATAACAGTGCATCAGATGTTGCAAAATAAATCACATAGCATACCTGCTGTGCATGACTAAACTATAAACGAACCCACTTGGTGTAAGGTGCCTCTTCATGATCTTAACACAATAATTAGCTCAGTATACCCTGACGTAGGATTTGGGATGGGTATACTGTTCTATTGTGGATCACTGAAAGGAATGCTCACCGGAACCATGTGTGAAATAGACCCAAGCAACTCATCACTGCAGATGAGATATACAGGATTACAGTCACTAACCGAGTTGATATACAGCATGTTAGATACATGCTGTTAGTGGTATACAGATCATCTTATGTGATAGATCAATTTGGTATAGTGTAATAAATCAGCAATTACCTATACATATGTGTGTGTGTAGTAGCACATATCCCACACACACACATAGTGTATTCAATCAGAAAGTACCTATGCAGTGACTTATGTATTGTTATAACACTGACATCATTAAGTATAATGACATTACACTGACTCCTAAGTGTAATGATCAAGTCACTGACATGTTGACAATACACTGACTCCAAGTGTAATGATCAAGTATTGTATCAATACATAGATACATAGATACCATCCAGCAAACACATGTGCGTGCTGGATGTCAAGTGATGGCGATAGATATGGGACAGGATCAAATAACATGCTGAAGGGCTGGATGGAGATATCTCCAGACCCGAAGGCAGTATACAATGCTCAAATAACAGCTGGTCACTGTTGAGCACTGTCCATGCGTCCCACACACTATTGCTGGAGCAACAACAACTTCTACATTGCATTCTGACAATTGATACAGAATTGATCAGTTCAATTGCATGTAACTCTCTCAGATTAGTAATCACATTGACATCTGATAGAGGTTGTTATAGACAACACACACACACACACATGTGTGTGTGTGACACTGCTTTGATTTATTTATCAAGCTTTGTCTAATCTACTTGGAAACTAAAGATATCACTTGATACTCTTTCAGTGCACCGCCATATGCCCAAGTAGATGATAGGTTACTGACAAGTTATCACTTAAGTGACTGACTCACTTAAAGTTGATACACCTAATATATATATTGGGAAGTGGACCATAACTTCCATGGGTTTCAATCAGCAAAACCCATATGTGTGTGTAACCACACATGTTGACCATCAGATATCTTCACTATTATGCCATGAAAAATATCATGTGCAAAAGTGAGATAAGTTACATGAGTTCTGTAAGTTGCACATTACACACACACACTGTGGGCGTTGTATATATGGCCACACACATATATATATAATGGCCAGAATCAGTGAAAATGGGTAAAATCCCATTGCGGGAGATTTCAAAATTGAAATTCGGACTCCATTTTTTTCACGGAATATCATTATATACCTATTAAGGTACCTGAAAAACATAATGTGCACATTCGTATCTCATGTAACACCCTAGAAATCTAGTGTGTAACACCTAGGGGTGTACATAGTGGCTGTAACTAAATACGTGAAAAACTCACACGTATGATTTCAAAATGAAAAATTGGGTTTGATTTTTTTCGCTACTCCAATTATACAGCTATTGAAAAATATGCCCAAAATAGTACAGCACTTGTAACACCCTGTAACACCCTTTAAATCACGTGTACGTTACAGGGGTGTAACATACCTCCTAAATACCAAGTGATATACAGTGATATATTAAATGCAGTTTTGCTTCAATTTCTTCAAAAAATGTTCATACTGCTTTAATTTGACATAATTTAGTGTTACTGATATCAAGTAACACCCTAATGTCACTGTGGGTAATAAGGGTCACTGTAACACTATACACCCTTAAATGCCGCTATATAATAGCAAAACACTCTGTGTTTGGCATTTATGTCATGCTGAAATCAGCACAGTTATGACAATATATCGGGCAACAACCCAAAAACTGTCGGGCAACAACCCAAGAACTGTAGGGCAGCAACCCTGTATGAGCTGCTTCCTATAAGGACTGCATGCTACATTATGAGGTATTAAGGCACTTGACAACTGCCTGTGGAGTTCACACTTCCTTGAGGGGGAAGAAGGTGGAACCATATATATATATATTACACCTCATTATATAATGTACAGACATAATACATGTACAAACATAGATATATATATATATCACACACACATATCCATTTTATATTCCGATCTGGTGATTTATGATGGATTGCTTTTGATAAAACCACTGCATCCACAAGTAACGTTGAAATCTGTACAACGTTAAACCCACCGTCACTAACAAAGTGTAAACTCGGATGGGAAACTACATCCCAATGACTATAAGTTGACTATTGCTCAGCATTTACATCCTCGAGTAAGTGCGGAATGCTGAACTATATATATAACATATAACCTGATACCATGCTTAATAGCACATCTTTGGATCAGAAGAAGATAGTTATAATATATATATATCCCACCTGATGCACTTTGGCACTATAGCCGTACATAAGAGTGGAAAGGACAGGTGCATCGCTGTAGGACTGGTTGATACAGTCCCAGTACTGAAGGCAGAATGTGGCACCCGAATAACAGCTTATAACTGTTGGATGACCACCATGCAAAACCTTCCAAGCGTAACTCCTTTGTCCTAAGATGCAAGTGAATTGTTCATAATATGTTGACATCACATAAAAGCATTCTGAGGAAACCCCTATATATTCATATGAGTTGTCATCACTACAAATGACATGGGTTTCGAATCGTCGAAATGAGTATAACTCCGATGAATTCATTAGTACAGAACAGCTGTTGAGATTATTCCTCCGGCTGGATTGCAATCATTCACAATCCCTGTACATTCCGGTGACAAATATTGCACGGGACTGATCACCACATTTGGTATAATCTGTGATATATAAATCATCAGCAAAAGCGTTGCAATCAGTACAATGCTTTCTAAACTCACAAAAATGAGTAATAGATTTCCTCAGATGAAATAAATTGAGGCACAATGTGACCTTCGCTAAAATTGCGTATGCTCGGGCACTGTATTGTGACCTGCGCTAAGATCGCGTATGCATGGACACAATATGACTCGTGCCGATGGGTCAAAGCCACAGAGTTGACCAATGCAGCAGACATGATAGCTGCCTATGAAGGCTAACATTATAATAAGCCTATTGCCCTTACTTCTTGTAATATATATACTAGGGATAAGTCTAGATTGGGTGTAGACATTTCATTATAATCCAGATTGGGTGTAGGCACTTCATTTCAATCTAGATTGGGTGTAGGCACTTCATCTAATTTAGATTGGGTGTAGGCACTTCATCTAATTTAGATTGGGTGTAGGCACTTCATTCTTAATCGCTGGGTGGTGTAGGCACTTCATTTTAATCTAGATTGGGTGTAGGCATTTCATTTTGGTCTAGATTGGGTGTAGACACTTCATTTTAATGTGCCATTGGGTGTCGACACAGGTATAGTACAGGTCGCAATTTCTTTTGTTACTTGTTGCAAAAATAAAAACATTATTTCGCGAATTCAACCGGTAGATATCAACATCCGACCACAATGAATATATCTAACGGTTGAATTTGCGAAATAATGTTTTTGTATGCGATTACTAGGGAAAAACTGTTCGGAACCGATGTTTGTTGTTATTTGTTGCAATACAAAACATCATTTCGCAAATTCAACCGGTAGATATCGACATCTAACCACAATGGACATATCTAACGGTTGAAATTGTGAAATAATATTTTTGTAGGCGATTACTAGCGAAAAACTGTTCGGAACCGATGTTTGTTGTTATTTGTTGCAAAACAAAACATCATTTCGCAAATTCAACCGGTAGATATCGACATCTAACCACAATGGACATATCTAACGGTTGAAATTGTGAAATAATGTTTTTGTATGCGATTACTAGCGAAAAACTGTTCGGAACCGATGTTTGTTGTTATTTGTTGCAAAACAAAACATCATTTCGCAAATTCAACCGGTAGATATCGACATCTAACCACAATGAACATATCTAACGGTTGAAATTGCGAAATAATGTTTTTTGTATGCGATTACTAGCGAAAAACTGTTCGGAACCGATGTCTGTTGTTATTTGTTGCAAAACAAAACATCATTTCGCAAATTCAACCGGTAGATATCGTCATCTAACCACAATGAACATATCTATCGGTTGAAATTGTGAAATAATGTTTTTTGTATGCGGTGACTAGCAAAAAAATGTTCTTAATCGATGGTTTTTGTTGTTTGATGCTTAAAAAAACATTATTTCGCAAATCCAACCGGTAGATATGTTCATTGTGGTCAGATGTTGATATCTAACGGTCGAATTTACATAATAATGTTCACATGCAATATTATCAATGTAAAATGTAATGCCCTCCAGGCATCAAGGTATGTTAAAATGAAGTCTACGCCCAATCTAGATTAAAATGAAATGTCTACACCCAATCTAGATTAAAATGAAGTGCCTACACCCAATCTGGATTAAATGAAATGTCTACACCCAATCTGGATTAAAATTAAGTGCCTACACCCAATCTAGATTAAAATGAAGTGCCTACACCCAATCTAGATTAAAATGAGTGCCTACACCCAATCTGAATTATACTGAAATGTCTACACCCAATCTAGACTTATCCCTATATACTAATACATGTCGATCATCTATATACCTTGCTCTTAATGTTTTGTCATTATGTTGCATTGAAGCAGGAAATTGATCCTTCCTTGCTAAGGTGTAGTGAGCCTTGTACAAAATCATACCCTTGCACAGATACGCATACATGCGGGTACCATATCTGTGGATAAATAAAAACTGCTATGCTACCTTTGCCAGACCGTGGTTTGTCATTCGGATCTTATGGCCAGTATTCCGCAGCTACCGGATACTGAGGTGGACGGAGTTGTGATCCTGAGTTATGCTTGACACACATAACTAAAACGAATTTCACATTAGTACGTTGTCGAATCCACTCTATGAAATGTTCGTAAAAGCGCGCGTACCGGACCAAAAAACAAGGAGTCTGGCAGATCGGGTGAGGATTTAAAGTGGACTCATAGAGACCCTCCGATATCTCGTTAAGCAGGGCCACTCCGTTTGCATTAAAATAAGTCCCCAAATGGGCTCTCCATAGTATTTCTATGAACTTCGGGGGAGTAAGCTCTCTGAAGGGAGGAAGAGGTGGATGCATTATATAAAGCCGTAAAGCAGTAGGGCAGAAATGCTACTATTTGTTTTTTGATCGTCACTCTGAAATACGATACGAGCGGCAGCGCAATATCTATCCGTAACGTAAACCTCGGAAGATACCTTGAAACGTCACTCTGAAATACGATACGCAATTCATGGGGGCTACATCCTAAGAACTGTAGGGCTAAATGCCTAAGGTGAGGGTTTAAAGTGGACTCAATTCCCCCCAATATCCTAAAAACACCTTGAGGGACGCCTCATCGGTGTAAGAAGACTGGTACCAGCTCAACAACAAAGACATCAAAGACATATACAAAGGTATGCACCCTAGACTATATTGTGAGGTCACAACTCTTTTAAGAGGGGAGACCTGTCAGGGTTATGACCGATGACATATGTGTCATACATGTAATACGTGTCATACATGGCATACATGTCATACCATGTCATGTCATGTCATGTCGTGTCATGTCATGTCATATGTTATAATGACATACAGTCGTCAGTACGGTCGACTGTGACATGTACAGTCATAATGTCTGTCATCCACTTAAGGTGAGTGACACCTGTCATCGAGAGGCCAGGTATTGGCATCGAGATGGCGAAGCAAGACAAGTCTTGAAGAACCGAAGTGTTCTGAGAAGACTCGTCTTCGCTTCAAGCATGGATTGAACACCATGCGGGTATCATATGGCTTATTCGATCAGCCGATACTGTTGTTCACCCAATGCCTTCGGGTTCACAACCCAATTGTGGTAACGCTTATGAAGCGTGGGGGCATTGGCGTATATGAGAGAGCATTGAGCTCGAGCAGCACTTCTGGAGAAGAGACTGCACTCATACCCACAATACTCTGCGCGTGCTATTGTCGTTCAATAATAGCCGTGCCATACATATCGCTCACATAGCGAGCCTTAACATGGGAAGTTGTTTTGTCCATGTTGCAAAGAGACTTATCCCTGCTCAAACAGTCCATCAAGACCCACGTTAGCAACAACAAGCACACCCGCCAACAAGAGATCTTCGACACTAGGCGGGGAGACGACTTGATCGTCAAGGAGCACCTAACCGAGTATTTCAAGGAACACAATGATGAGAAAACAGCAAGCTTATCGCCATACGTGCATCTCTATCGGTACCGCGTGACAGAGGGGCTTATGTTTGTTGGCGTTCCAATCTCCAAATCGGACTACTTACGCCCTTTGCTTGAGCGCTCATAAATCAAGCTTACTAGCTCAGAGAACTTGCGTGATTACATTCCCAAGATCGAAGCCTTCGAGTTTTCTACCCTGAAACAGGAACTCGCCGGACAGTCCTGTTCTTCACCTTCGATGGCACACGTAGGTTGGGAGAGGCGCTGAATACAGTGACGCGTTTTTGCGACGCCTCCTTCGATTTGAAGTTCAGGCTTGTGCAGTTCATCACACTTCAGCATAGCCCTGACAACACAACTCGTTCGAGCACCCTGTCGAACCTCGTCACTCAGGACTTGGGGCTTCCCTTCGACAGCGTCGTGGGATGGGGGCGTGACTCAGCTTAAAGTCAATGGCACCGCTTGTGGGCGCCTACACGTGCGCCTGCCTACGTACTTTCCGACTAATTTTGTCGTTTAATGCAGTCTGCATATCTCGTGCGCTCGCGTATCCCCTTTTGGTTCGTTACTTTCGTCGTTTCGGGCTTCGCGCGCGCAGGTGACCTTTCGTGCGTCAGAGGACATCTTG
>LGRX02000041.1:0-21901 GCA_001247695.2 Cymbomonas tetramitiformis
AGTGTAGGACTTTGAGATATAAATGTTCTAATGGGGGTGGGTATATAATTTTCGACCCACCTCCCTTAGAACATTTATATCTCAAAAACTAGTCCTACACTTTTTTATGGACATCGGATTCACATGCTCCTACTTCGAAAGTAATTTTCTAAATATAGAACATATCAAGGGAAAATTTATAACTATTTATTTTGAATTTTCCCGCGATATTGACTTTCAGTTCCCATAAAATATGGGAATTGTAATGAAAATTAAATAGCCCCAAATAACTGTGCACCCTACCCTTAAATCTGGTTTGGAGATTACGGCCGTCGCGTCGCGTCGCGTCGCGTCGCGTCGCGTCTGACCAGATTTAAGGATGAAGAAATCGGCGTACTGCGACGGTGTGCACGACATTTATCGTCTACGTGGCGTCTGGATGGTGTCGTCGTGGCAACGGCAAAACAATTGCACGCAAGCTTAAACGTGAATGCAGTGTTGAAATTGACAGTGCCCCGTAAGTCGCTTTCCAGCGGCTGTTGTTTTCGGGATGCTAACGTGTACCAAACACAGCATTACTTTGCATATGAATTCTAATAAGTGTTAGGAACAACATGTTTTTTTTGCGCGCAAGATTCGTCCAGGATTCTGGATGCTGGACGACTCTTGTGAGGGGGGGTAATGGGCGTGATTCGAGTCTCGACTCACGCCCAGCAGCGACTCATACTGCACAGCATGAACATATCAGGCATATCATATGAACAAACGAAATCAATTCTGAGCATCTGACAGTGCACTGTCACCTTTAGCGGAAACGCGGATGTCAACCGCGTCCACGTTTCCGCCGCGGGGCTCGAAGCGGGTGAACCAAATGACCAAATGAAACACAGATGCGCACATACAACGTTGAAAATATGTTTCAGTTGTTGCTATTAGTATTTTTTAGCTTTCCCTTCGGCGGGATACCGAAGGGAATGCCGTTTTGCGGATGCGGTTTCCCGCTTCCGCCATTCCCGCTTCCGCCACACGAAGCGGAGAATTCGAGATCTGCTTCCAGTCACCGAATATGTGCGGGGATGCTTCCTATCGTTCATGATACCTTCAAGTAAACATTATTTCCTTCTAATATATCGCGAATACTTCAATTTCTTCACTAATCTACCCTGCTGCACTAGGTTTTCACAGTGTTAATTAGGTCAAACGTTTGACCTACAAAGTGTCGCATTGCCTACGTGGAGCGTACACTTGCGTCGCATATCCAAGAAGCGTCCATTTTTTTATCTCCGATTTGATCTGACGAACATTTTTCAATTTTTGCCTACGTGGAACCAAAAAACGCGACGCAAGAGCGTCGCGTCGCGTAAATGTTGGACAAATTATCTCTGCGTAGCATGCTACGCAAAAGATAATCGTAATAACATCTCCGCGACGCGACGCTCTTGCGTAACTTTTGCGTAGCGCTTTACAGTTTTCCAACCAATCAAATCGCTGCGATCAAAAGTTACGCGACGCGACGAATTTTCATTTTACCCAAACCAGATTTAAGGACGGGCCTCACTCGACTGCGACTGTCGCTGTCGATGTCGATGTCGCTCGGTGTGTATATATTCGGTCATTTCTGCGGTACAGTAGTGAGGTGGTGGGATCTAGTGAGGTGGCGTATGACGTGGCAATGATGTGGCAGATGATGTGTTCAGGTTTTGTCAGCCTTGGTGCCGACATGCAATGAAATCATCAGAAACAAGGGTGCTACAGTAAATGGCTCTGCTATCCTATGCCCGCCTTCCCTACTTGCATAACTGGATGTTATGTGTCACACAGGGCTCTATATCGGTTTGGTTTTTCGATATCGATACAATCCGATATCCGAAAAACGGTATCGATAATCGGCACAATCGATAAATAATCGATTACTTGGACATTTATATGTAATTTGTTATGAATTAAATATGGAACTCCAAAACCTGCACAATCGAGAGTTAGACATTGCACGAATCCGATACCCTACGTTTCTAGACGGGTTCAATACACGTGTTGAACACGTATTGGAGGCATATTGGAGGCATATTGAAGACGGTATGCTAATATCTGGATATTCCAATACACGTGTAACATATTGGCCAAACTATTGAACCGCGATCAGCCTGGACACAGCGAAAATGAGTATGCTAGCATGGGCACCCAAATGGTGCCAGACTCACCCACTAGCACTTGGTATCATCTAAGGAAGGGTCTAGCGTTATGGGGACAAGTTTTCACGGCATTTGGACGCGTATCGCAGAAGTCGGTTCTGGGGGGCTTTTTGAATTGGGGCCCCGATGTATTGAAATAAGGCAAAACGATTGGAGGGGTGTTCAATATGTCTGCAACTGCCTGCAACACACGTATTGAACATGTGTTGAACACATGTTGAAACATTCACGCATAAGGAATCGTTCAATACATGTGCAATATGTCTACAATCAGATGAATCATTCAACACGTTTGCTATATATGTGTTGAACACATATTGAAACATTCCCTCATGCAGAATATCTTTAGTACATGTGCAATATGTCTACAATCAGAGTGAATTATGCAACACATGACTGCATGGGGTAAAGGGGTAAGACCCCCCTGCTGCTCACATATTGCATAATACTTACAATATGTCCGCAATACGTATCTGGTATATTACAGGTATATCAAATGTGTACAGAGGCACTACTATGCGTCATCACACTTTCTGCAGTACCACATTCCAGTGGGGATGTCGGTGAGCCCTGCGCATCGCACGTGCATAGCCTCTTTGCAGCCTGCCCTCTCACACAGAAGGAGCTCGCCACCGACTCTACACTTCCCGCATGTGTCAAAGTGACCATCACTACCTACGGGCCTATCAACGAGTGCAAGTTTCTCCATATTGCGGTCGCTCGTATCAAGTATCACCGCTGAATCCATGCAGGGGTGTTTGACTATCACTACTTGCGCTTGGACTTGATTGGCCAGTAGGTAGGGCTCTCGGTTGTCCATAGTGTACTTGGAGGTGTCCCATGGGTTGAAGGTGTAGTAAGCCTTGGACACCTTGTCCACGCCGAGGATGGAGTTCTTCAGCTTGAAGCTTGCGATCTGAGCTTCCGTGGGCACGGGTAGCCAATCACACTTTAAAAAAGTGTAGAGCACACCGCCAATGCTAACCCGCAGAATATCGTTGATGATACCATACCTGCGCACGAAATGTTCAATGTTTTTGTAGTATACGTACAACATACCCTCAATATGTTGGGGACGTATTGCATATATGTTGCAGAGATATACGAAAAGGCAAAGAAGCATGCAAACTGGTGGTTGAGGTCGTACCTGTCCTCCCACTCGTCATCGGCATCGGCATCATTCTTGGGGAAGGATGCGCGGACGAAACACTGGGTTGTCACTTTCCCTTTGTCCCCGTCTCTAGTGCGATAGAAGACACCGCCGATGTTCACCTTGTTGTACTTGGAACACATGGGTTCGGGACCCATCATGAGCGACTTCTCGTAAGCCGTGTATTGACGACCAAGCCATCCTTCAGGGTCCTCCAATGGACCGAACGCGATCGCGGGCACAACACCCACCTCTTGTCGGTACCGCAGTGCTTGTTTAGAGCGCGCGGCATTCTCCCTGTGATGACAACATATTCTTAGTATACTTACAATATATGATAAACATACAGAAACAAGTTGACAATATGTTGCAAGTATACTACAGATAGTACATGCGTGCGAGCTTGCAGGTTGCACCTCCGCCGTAACAGGTCGTACTCAGCATGTTGTTGAAAAAGCTTTCGGTAAGCGGGAATACTCGCTCGCATCCAGCGGGTCAGTTGGTCAATCTCCAAGGACGTTAGCTCCAATGGCTTGCCCTTCTCCCCGAAGGTAGTGACCACGATGCCGGGAGCGGGGCCCGCCATCAAAGCCCGCGGGACACGGCCGGCAGTAGCTCTTTCTCGGTTCAAAAGCATGGTCAGGATGCCTCGTAGGGAGCGCAAGGTTTTCAACCTTAGATAGCCGTTCATGATGCTTGCCACGGGGAACGCATTGTTCTTCACCCACCTAGCTAGCTTGCCATTCATGGACTCGAAGGCATACATCCACCATTCACGCACAGGTCCGAATCGCAGGAGCAGATCGGCCCAGTGCCAGATTTTATGGGTGTTGATTGCAAGCCACTGTGGAGGACCATTCGCTTCCAAGTCCTCAAAGAAAAGTCTGGTCTGCTCTCTCAAATACTCCATATCCTGCACGTACGAATCAATACGTTTGTAACATATATTCAACATACCTGTGACATGTGGAACTCATATCACACCAACATTGAATACGTACCCGAGGTTCTATGGAATGCGCAGTGCATTCCCGTATGATGATAGTCAGTTTGGACACAATGTCCTGCAGCGCATTGTCGACTTCACCATCATCGCGAGGCCAAGAGGACAATACCGCCAACAACTTGGACTCGAAAGCCTTCAAAGCCGCATGCGCCTTGAGGTGCTTTGCGTATTTTGCGCCGTTGGAGGCGGTTGAGGTGCGCAACAAATGCTTATGCCCATCGCCCCACCGGGTGACTCCCCGCAACTCCTTCAAGAAGGCGAGTGCTGTTTCCCGAGAACGTAAGGTGGTCGAAGCCTTCGGACGCGGCGGGATCCCCCATGGACCGTTTGTCATTTTGTACACCTCATGTGGTTCCCCTGTCCGTGTTGCCGTATACCGTCAACACATGTATGACATATTGAACACAATTACAGAAATGTTGCACTAATACAAAACTCACCTTTCGAATTCTGCACCCACTCCGTTTGCCCCCATTCTGGGTGCAGGCCCTCCTCCTCGGCAAATTTGCGCGCGGCCTCGTTGAAATCCAGCCCAAGCAGCGTTGTTGCAAGCCTGTTTCCCAAGTTCATGATTTCGTGCATAGGATCATAGAGCCAATCCAACGCCAAGTTAAAGTACGACAACCTTGCGAATGCGGCGGGCAACTTGAATCCGGTGGCCGAGAAACGTTCCGCCATGTCCGCTTTCGACCAACCTGATTTGGAAAGTGCCTCGTGTATTTCGCCCATTCGCTTGACAAACTCATGCGTGTAGTTCTCCGGCGGCCCTGCATGGCACGTGCACAAGTAATACAACATATATGTGGTATGTTGCAGGCATGTTGATGCATGTTGCAAACATGCTGCAAACAATCCCTTACCTTGCACTCCCGCCGGCTAGTGGAGGGCTCGTGGGTGCCTCAGCATTGGGCGGCGGGGGGGACTCCTTGCTTTGGGCCTCGTGCGCCTCGGGGGGAGCCTCGCCCGCATCTCTGCACAATATCGTCCCAACATGTGTTGAACATCCCATCAACATGCTGCAACCATCACGATAGCGTACTGCAGCACTATTGCGGCGAGCCACGTGAGGAATGGTGGGAGGGAAACCATGCCCCACGAGAGTCCCTTACCTTGCACTCCCGCCGGCTAGTGGAGGGCTCGTGGGTGCCTCAGCATTGGGCGGCGGGGGGGACTCCTTGCTTTGGGCCTCGTGCGCCTCGGTCGGGGGGCGCCTCGCCCGCATCTCTGCACAATATCCTCCCAACATGTTTTCAACATCCCATCAACATGCTGCAACCATCACGATAGCGTATTGCAGCACTATTGCAGCGAGCCACGTGATGAATGGTGGGAGGGGAATCATGCCCCACGAGAGTCCCTTACCTTGCCTCTTGCATGCCACGAATCCTTTCGACAATCCGTTGCAAGCAATTAGGCACCGGTGGAACAAGTCGAAACGATTTCCCCTTAAAGGTTACCGTTGCCGGTTCTAGCTCCAAGATGTCGGAAGGTGGTAACCAAGTCGGCCACGCGGTGTTGTCTGGAGATAAATCGTGCGCCAATCTGGAGAAATCGTGCGGGAGCAGTCGCGTTGGCAGCCACTTATGATGCCATACCGTGTCCACTTCCACATAGTGCGGATCGACTTTCCTGCAATGTGTTCCAGGATCCCTACAATATAATCTCAATAATATGTATGCAACATATGGTAACCATGTTGCATACATGTAGCAAAGAGTCCCGTGAAGCAAGAAAGACACAACCTCGACGTCGAGAAGAAAGTGAAAGGGTGCTACCTCGCGGACAACTCCAGTTCCCTCGTAGATATTGGAAGATGTGGAGGCGCAATCCACGCCGAAAGGCGTTCCTTCTTCGTAATCGTTTCATACTCCGGGTCGCGGAAGCCTTCCGCGGTACTCCAATCTTCCGGGAATATGAGCTTGATATTGGGAGGGGGTTTGAGCGATGTACCCTCCCGAGCATTGGAAGGTTTGATCGGCTCTCGATCGGCTAAGCACCCGCCTTGCGCGGGATTTCTCATCGCGCGCTTGGCTAACGAAGATTGTTGTACGGGGGGGGGGCCGCCTTCCCTTGGACGAGGGCGGCGGCTCTAGCCGAAGGCAAGCCGGTTCGATGTCGCTCCGCATCACTTGGTGATGATGATTGAGGGGATCGTTCATGGCGAGGTCGCTTTTCACCATGAACACTTTGATCTCCTCGGACCATACTGCATTGAAGTCCCCTTTACCACGCCCATCACCCTTCGAAAATGTACTGCAACTATGCTGTAATATGTTGGACATATACTGCGGACATATTGACGATATGCTGAAGGAACTTTCAAGTAAAGCAATAACCCAAAAGTAGGTTTTCGGCCCCCCCCCACAAAAAACGCACACAAGCTATGTCGCAAAATATAGCTCCTGAGTCCATATAACAAGTCTCACCAGAATTGAAGAACATGTTTTTTCAACTTTTTTAGGGCTCACTTCAACACTTCCGCAACATACTGAAAGGGGGGGGGCTAAAGGCAGGGCTCAAGGTCTTGAGCCCTCACGTATTGAAGTGAGCCCTCACGTATTGAAGTGAGCCCTCACGTATTGAAGTGAGCCCTCACGTATTGAAGTGATCCCTGCCTTGAGCTCTGCAGGCGGTTGCACGCGGTTGCACGCATATTGACCTTTACAAAAATTTAAAAAACTTTTTAGAGGAGAATCTGTTCAATACTACTTCAATACGTGAGGGCTCATTCTAATACGTTACCGCTTGCAGGCGTATTGAAATGGCGTATTGGAGATGTATTGAAAACTGCTGATGTCAGCTTTGCCAGTGCCACGTCAGACGGATCTTCGCAAAACTGACTTGGCACTTTTTCGACCCATCTCCAATACGCCATTTCAATACGCCTGCAATCGCTAACGTGTTAGAATGAGCCCTCACGTATTGCAGTACCTCGTCATTTGGAAATGTGCAACAGGCTGGAAACGTGCAACAGAGAGGAAAAAACGTCGATATCGCGTGATTGCGCTTCGATATCGACCCTGGACAAAAGCTCATCGTCAAGGCCGCTTCGAGCGTTTATACATACATATAACGCCCATTTCGAGTAACCAAGTATAGTATTATTTATACACATTTTTTCACTGTCATGAAGGATGAAACCACAGAAAAATCGACAATTTTTCTACATCGACGGCTTTCTTCAGAAGTTTTCAGATTTTTGGCAAACATCGACGTATGATGTTTCTCAATTCGACCGACGTCAACTGCCTACAGTGTTTACAGTCCATAGACAACTCGAATACCATGATGGTAGAACAGTAGCAAACACTTGTTGCAAATTAGAAATATCAAGTTGTTGGGGGTTGTGATCCCCCATGATTTTCCCGTAGAATATTGTCAAGATTATTTGTTTTTGAAGCAATCTGACCGTGGATTCTAACAAAGTGCGTCCTAAAGATGAACTGTAATACCTCATACACCGATATTCAAATTATACGCAACAATATCCAGGTTTCTTTCTTTTCATGTTGCATTTTAGCATTTAACGAGGTAGTATTGAACAGATTGAACGATTTTCGGGGAAACAATTTTGGAATTTTAATTTTTAGGAGAATCTGCACCCCTCGTTCGTGAATCGAACGGCCGAATTCGTAACTCAAGAAGTACCCCCAAAATACTCAAGAAGTCCCCCCGAAATGGCCCAAAATATGGTCTGGAAAAACCCTTCACTGGGATTCGAACCCATCACCTCAAGGGTGTGAGAGTAACGCTCAACCACTACACCATTACAATGTATTGATATCTATGAGCGTAGTCTACCCTAATTATTTTCTATGCAATGTCACTGAGAGTCTGAGACATCGCATCGCATCGCATCGTCATCATCGTCGTCATCGTCGATCGTGCTCGCATGACGATGACGAGTCGATCCGATGTGACTTCTGAACGGCAGGGAAAGTTTTTGAGCACTTCGAATTTTCTGAACGGTCAAGTTCAAACTCACGTTATTGCACTCTTCACAGTTCGCCGTCAGCAGTGTTGCAGCAGCCTCACCAGTGAGTTGCGTGCTGTGATATTTTTAATTCTCACAGGTTGCAATATGGCACTGGTTTGCAGTGCATGTTTTGGTTATGCGTGTGTATTATTTTGTGTGTGCTTCGCGCGCTCATACTTGGCATGCGTGAAACTTTGACTAGGGAGTGAACGGGAAATTCCCGCGAGTCCTTTGCACTCGATATAGTTGGTTCAAATCCAACTCACTCCACATCCCCCTTTTACTTTCCTTTGCTTCTTTCGTTGACGACTGCTAATTTCTTTCTTCTTTACTAAACGTTAGTTGGTTGGTTTCGTTTTTCAGATCCGCTGAAAACGTTCGCGTGGCGAAGTCATATTAGGTTTTCATCTCGCGTTCATATTCGCATTTATTTGAGGTTGCTCGGTTGTTAATTATGTTTTCAATAAAGGTTTATTTTGTGCTTTTCCGCTTTTTACTAAGTGTTGGCTCTTTACTTTCCTTTTCAGATTGGCTGTTTTCGAGGAGGGCGAAATGGAGGAAATCGACCGCCTCGAGTACAACGTCAACTTCAAGCATCCCTTCAAACATTCTAGGTTGATAAGTCCTTTATGTTTTCAATAGAATATTCTTTTGTGCGTTTCCGCTTTTTTAATAAGTGTTGGCTCTTTAATTTCCATTTTAGATCGGTTGTTTTGGAGCGAAGCGAGATGGAGAAAATCGACCGCCTCGAGTACAACGTCAACTTCAAGCATCCCGTCAAGCGTTCTAGATGAATACATTGATTTTAGGTTGGCATCTTGCAAATAGAAAGTGCACGAGTAGAACATCATTTTGCGTATTGTAAATAGAAAGTGCACGAGTAGAACATTATTTTGTGTATTCGTTGGTATGATAAAATTTGATAGTCCCATTCGTATTCCTTTCTGCCTAGCTAGATACATGTTAATCGTAGTAAAGATGCTCGAGTGTTCCCTACTATTCTTATTTTGTTTATCTCGCATAGCATACGCATAGTGGAAACATAGTGAACACACTGCATGTTGCAAATGTGCAATATGTATGCTATAGGTCTATAATATATATCCAACATAGGCAACTTTTATTTCAATACATATGCAATATGTCCACAGTATATATACAACATATTGAATTTGCATGTTCAATACGTATACAATAGGTCCGCAGTATGTATCCAACATACTGAATGTTCCGTTTCAATATATATGCAATATGTCCGCAATATATATACAACATATTGAATTTTCATGTTCAATATGTATGCAATAGGTCCGCAGTATGTATCCAATATACTAAATGTACCGTTTCAATACATATTCAATAGGTCCACAATATATATACAACATATTGAATTTACATGTTCAATACGTATGCAATATGTCCGCAGTATGTATCCAACATACTTAATGTTCCGTTTCAATACATATTCAATAGGTCCACAATATATATACAACATATTGAATTTACATGTTCAATACGTATGCAGTAGGTCCGCAGTGTGTATCCAACATATTGAATGTTGACTTACAATATGTATACAATATGTATACAATATGTGGGCAATATGTCTGCAACATGCCTTCATAGTGTTTGCGACATGCATGGTGCATGTCTCCAACCCTATACTACACATATGTTGAAGGCATATTGAAATAGCTCTCTGCATCAGAACTTCAATATGTCTCCAATACGTGAGGGCTCATTCTAATACTATGTTGCACACATGTTGGAGCGCTTGCAGGCATATTGCACACATATTGTAACATTTTTTATTGTATTGAACATTTATTGTCAATACGCGTGCAATATGCCTGCAATATGTGTTCAATACGATGTATTGCACGCGTCCAGAAACGTAGGGATAATCGGCGATAAATACGATATATCGATAGTATCGGTTATCGGAAATATCGATATAGAGCCTTGGTGTCACAGTACAGCGAGCGGAGCGAGAGGTGCTGTGTCACATAACTCTGTGAGAGACACATTATGTGACAGACGGGAAAGGAGGTACCACTGTGTGGTATAAGGTTTCGAACTCTGTGAGAGTTCGGGTCCGCAATTTGATTTGTTTCAAAGAAGGGTGTTTTTTATTCAGGTATTTTTCATTACGTCTTTTGAAGCGATAATTCGATTTTACGTATGGACGAGTTTTCTGACAATCAGTTAGAGGAGAAGATCGCACTCGTGAAGGCGTCCTCAGAGTATGCAATTTATAAGGATAAGCTTTCCGCCTTGATACCGAATTTATCCGAGGGCGACAGAGCAGTTCAGTCCTACCTTGCGACTTTGATTTGTGAGCAGCGTTGCAGGGCAACGAAAATGCGACGGGACTCGACTCAATTTTACAATCGGTGAGGGCGATAGAGCCCACTAGAAGAAAGCTGCAACGCCCTGTTTCTTGGTTATCGGGCGGTTACGCTCACTCGAAGGCAGGTGGCGCGAGAGTAGAGGATTTATCTTGTAAGCGTCAATTCGAGAGTGTAGACAAAGTGGATTCGTTTTTGTTCGAAGCTAAGACGCAGGTGGATTCGTTGCTTTCCGAGCCGGATTCTTTTGGGGAAGCTCAACTCTCGGCGTTGAAGGAAGCGCGTGCTACTTTGGAGGATGGTATCGCTTGGGTAGAAGGGCGTGCGCAGGTAATTCATATCGCTCTTCAGTTCGGATGGCAGGTTGCGCAAGAGTTTGATGACAAGCCAATTGTTCAGAAAGAGGAGGATCAGCAGCGCCTTAAGAAGGCAAGGAAAATTATTGCCACGAGGCAGGCCGAGAGGGCAAGTGCTGGGTGGCCCTAAGGGGGCGTGCGTTGATTCGAATGATATAGCGGCTTCCAGTCCTCCGGGGAATTGTTTTCGTTAACGTTGCTAATTCCTGGCGTATGGCTTTGGACAGCTTGGCTTATCGCCAGCTTGGATAGCTCGGCTTATCGCCAGCTAGGATGTCTCTTCATATTTGGCTTATAGCCATGAAAGTAATCTGAGCGTGTTGTTTCGCTTTTCGTTTGGTGTATTGCCAACGTAATAAAGATTGAGGGTAATGTAAAGTGCCCGTGTGAGCGTTGGCTTTTACTTGGCTTATAGCCGTAACTCCTCGCTAGAGTCGAGATCTGACTAGAGATTGCTTGGGCTAAGAGCCGCTTCAACGTGTTGTCAGGAATTGTTGCTGATGGCTAAGCTCTCGCATGTATAATCGGGTTTGGATCATACCGCGCGTTGGTTGCAGAGAATGTTCGGAAATGAATGCGCACTCAAAGATTTGCTCCGCGCTGTGCAATGGGTCATACGTTTGCTTCTAGTTACTCACCGAGTTCAAGTCAAGATGCCGCGTGTTGCGCCGATTATTCGTGGTTGATGTTTTTGCATGATAGAGCTTGGCATATATATTTGGGTCTTTCAATCAGATCTTTGTTCCGTCTCCGAGACGATCCTAGTCTTGCTCTACAGATGTGATTACTGGGTAGCTAGGGTAGTTAGGGGGGTACTGTAGTGTATGTGTGTCACATAACTGGATGTTATGTGTCACAGTACAGCGAGCGGAGCGAGTGATGGAAACAGTGATATATATATATATGATTGACGGAGTCGGACGGATATATATATCTCACAGAAACCTAGAGCAAGCTGTCAGGCGGGTGCCTCGGGTTTCACAGTGCGAAGATAATTGAATAACATACGGAGAGTGTTTTATTCTGTGAGCTGAGGATGACCGTGCCAGGCAAGACGGCACCGCGGGTCGAGGGGGGACACAGGCGGACAGGACTGCCACCCCCTTACAGTGGGGGGGGCTAAAGTCACTGTCTCCATGACACCACCTCACCCCGAAGAGGTGAGGTGCCAAGGCAGCACCCAACCCTAAACCCTAGAGATACAAATGTTATAAGTCCAGGGGACTTTAATGTCCAGCTAACAAGAATGCCAAGCAGCTGACTCAGAACAGTGGCTCTACGTAGGATTGAGGGGCAGGGGCCTCGATGCTCTAAGGGTTCTCTGCCGATGCACCGGACGGTGTCACGTCGGTGATCGACACCGTTGCAGATGTGCCGCCGGAGAAAGACGGAAGCCACACAGGAGACGAGCGGAATGCCGGCCAGTCCACCTCGTCGTCGTCATCGTGGACGGCATGGAAAGCCGGTGGCGCCGCGTCAGGCTCCACCTCGTCGGATTGCTCATCGCAGAGGGCCACGCCCGAGAATTGGACGGACATGGCTGCCGCACCCGGCTGAGTGGAGTCGTCCAGTGGCGGGGGCTCCAATGCCTGCAAAGAGTTGGCACGAGGTGCCGGCGGTGGCGCAGGCGGCCACGCCGACATCGGAGGAGGAGGGGCCGCCGCGGGGGCGGTCGCGGGCGCCCGCCCCGGAGCGAAGGATGCCGCACAAGAGTAGGGGCACACACCCTCGGTGTCAAGGTGGCCCGTGGTCACCGCCCACAGGCGGAAGCAGGTGACACACACAAGCCCGGTGCCTTCCCACTGCAGGTAGCGGGCATTCCGCACGGGCTTCCACTCACCGACGGGGGGCGCCAACTTCTTCCAGCCGAGAGCATGCATTGAGCCGACGGTGGGCTTGCCACCGCCACCACTGCCGCCACCGCCCTCGCCACCACCGCCGCCAGCACCACCGCGCCCAGCACCACCAGATGTCGGAGGGGAAGGCGCGGAGAGGCGGGCCAAGGGGAATTCGTCGCGGAAGACCTTGGAGATGCGCAAGGTGAGGGCGGCGAAGGTGAAGGGGACGTTGGCCCCAAGGTCGCGTAACACCACCAGGTAAAGTGGCGCGACGTGGGGGGAGACGGCCGCAGAGGCACGAAGGACACTGTAGAGGTCGGACACCATGTTGGAGTCGCTGTGCTGAAATCTGTGTAGGCAGCCCTGACCGGGAGTCCCGGTGCAGGCCCCTATGACAGATTACTAGGTAGCCAACACTGGACCTGTGACTGACCGTAAGCCCGTACTGTGACACACCAAGGTGTCACAGGTAGCTAGGACCGTAGCCGTTCCGACTCTGTCACCGTTCGGGGTATATCTAGCTTAGGGTTTATTTCTTATGAGAGTTTATCTATATCAGTTTCACAGCACACACTATTATCTGTGAACTTGGATATTCCAGTAGGTCGTGGCCCCATCCACGCTTTATCCCACTTGCTAGTTTGGCCATGATTGGCTAAGGGGCCGCTCGGAGAGGTGGTGCGCGTTTGCGCGTTTGGGTACTATGAGATTTATGAGATGAGCAGCTTTCGGTGAGCAGCTTTGGGCCGCGGCTATGGGGTACCGGCTTGGGCTTGGACTAGTTTTTGCAATGTTCAATTTCGCTTTTCCGCGGGCTCTGATCACGCTTGCTGCCGAATTTTGGGCTGGTGACCTTGGCGCCTTTGACATCAACGACGTCCTCCTTTGCCCCTCGCTTGCATGGCTCGGCTGTTCCCTCCGTATTTGTGACGTCTCGTTCTCCTCGCAGCGCTACCCAAACGTGCTGCAGCGTACCGCCTCCCCTCAGGCTTATCTGAGAATGGGTGTTACGACACGATCTAGGAAGTCCCTCACGAGGGACAGCGATATAGACGCCTCCCTACGGCTCATCGACGGGGTGCGGAACACTCCGACGGCTGCTACGCCGGTGGTTCCCACTCCCAACCCTGCATCGAACGTGGACGCGGACGTGGCCGTCAGACGTTATTTGCAGGAGCAGTCCAGATTGGTGGACGAGATTTACAAGTCACGTCTGCATCGGGCTTGGGCCAAGAGTATCCGTGAGGATATTCTTGGTGACAAGAAGCATCATTTTCGCGGTACGGACGACTCTGGCCTCCTATCCGACTTGGTGGTGCAGCTACGTACGGAGTTCCAGTCGGCGGGTCTGGAGCTGCGTTCCTTTGATCTCGACGACCCTCTGGTGCCCGTGGTCAGCAGAGTGAATGGACTGCTGTACGACGTTCTGGCTCTCGTGGTGGAGAAGCACAGCAACGCGTATATCTGGCTGACTGGCACCGACTCCTCGACTGACCGAGATGGACGACGTGCTCTTGTCGACATCATCAAGGGCTCTGTACCGGTGGCGCTGCGGGAATCGCAGCAGGAGGAGCATGCGGCTTTACGTTATCCCGCAAACGTTGACCCGCAGCCGATTTTGGCTAAGGAGCAGCGTTTGGTGCGGGATAACAGGACTTCGGACTGGACTCCGACCGAGGCGACACGAAAATTATCCCTCTACACCCGCCTCGACCCCGTGTTTTACGCTGCGGTAAAGGTCCGCTATCCTATGGCTGCTGACCTGTCCCACGTGTCCCTTGCTTCTCTTCGCTCCTTGGTTGTCGAGATTTATCAGTCTTGGGCGCAGACGGACGGGGGGAAGGCAGCTTCTGGTGCGGGCGGGGTCTCCGCACACCTCTCCAGCAGTGAGTACGATGCGCTGCTCCAAAAGATCACGGAGCTCAAGGAGCTCGTGCAGGGGCAGCACGGTGAGGCCGCTCCGGTGGTGCGGCAGCAGCGGGAGCGTGTTCAGCAGAGACAGCAGCAGCAGAAGGGGCAGCATCCGCGGGGGTTCCGTGTGGGGACCCACAAGGCTCCGCCGGTGGGATTCGACCGCGACGAGCAACGTGCAAAGCCTTTCTGCGGGAAATGCAAGAAAGCGGGAAAAGGTGAGCAATATCACTTTTACCGCGACTGCCCGTTGGGTGGACGTCAGCACCCGCCCAACTCTGCAGCATCATTTTGTATCCCTATCGACGAGGAGGATGCGGAAGGGGTGCACGCGTTGGCGATGTGTGCGGTGTTCCAGCATGCTGCGGATGATGGCGCAGAGGCTTTCGCGCGTGCTGCGGCTGCGTATGGGCCGCCTGCGGTGCTTTCTGCGGGTGCGGTGGGCGGCATCGACGTGTCCGCCTACGGCTTCACCGTGGAGCAGCAGCCGAGTTCTGAGGGTGAGTCCATTCTCCAAAGGCTCGACGACCTTGCTGCGGAGGTTCACTCCGCAGCCAATCCGCAGGTGCACTACACCCATGCTTCCTTCCCGCCTCCTGCCGGCATTGGACAGGAGGCTTCGGCTCTGGTGTGTGGGCCCGCCGCAGCGGTAGCCGCACCGGAGGAGCAGGTTCCGGCAGGTGGTGTGGCGGCATCGGCATCCGCCGTGCCGGCCCCTGCTATGCCTGTCTCGCAGGGAGAGGATGTGAAACCCGCGCCACTGCAATCGGCGCGGGTGACCACCACAGCGGACGCGGACGGTGAGTTCGCGGGGTTCGTTCAGACCGTCAACCGCGCCGCCGTCGGACAGGTTGACCTCACGGGTTACGACACGGACGATTACGAGGACCTCGCCGACGGCAGCTTCATCGTGAAGCCGCGGACTCCGGCCATTTCGGCTAATCATGCGTCGGAGTCCGCGACCCACGTGCCTCAGTCTGGTGGTGCATCCCGCACCTACGGTTGTGGCAAGCCGCCATGGGGCTTCCCCGCACACGCGGGCCCGTGGGGGTTTCATTACTTTGTCTCTCTCTTTCTTTTGATCTCGATCATGGGAGTGGGAGCTGCCGCCTATACGGCGGCCAATGACCTCGGCTCTGTACAGGTATCGGGTCGGGCTGCACCGCAGCCTGTGCTGTGCAGGGGCGATCTCTGCATCTACTCTGGTATCTCCGAGCTAGACCCCGTCACACTGGATGCCGTGCTGCACTCCCTGGGTGCTGCGGCAGTGCTACTACCGCCTGACCCACTGGAGGGCAGTGCTGCGGGATGCTACGGTGGACATTGTGGTGGCGGTGCTCCTCTGATATTTGACCCCGAGTAGTTTTATTCCTGGTTCTGGCAGTGCACCACCTTCTGGTGGTGTGCTGAGATGTACTTTGACCTCAACATGGTCTTCAACTGGCTTTTTCTTTGACTCCTTATATCCGTTAATCTGACTTGCTGGCGCCGTGCCTTTCAGTAGTTTGGCAGGACCTGTGTGCCTGTATGTTTCTGCACTTGTGCCGGCTAGAGGGTTTCCATTTGTGTATCAGAATTGCACAGTTGGTTTAGCAGTTAGGCTTGTCACCCTAGCTCCTACCCTAACTTATTTGGTATCTCGGACTTGCCTGTCAGTCACCACCCACAGTGCTGGGGTGGTGTGCTGAAATCTGTGTAGGCAGCCCTGACCGGGAGTCCCGGTGCAGGCCCCTATGACAGATTACTAGGTAGCCAACACTGGACCTGTGACTGACCGTAAGCCCGTACTGTGACACACCAAGGTGTCACAGGTAGCTAGGACCGTAGCCGTTCCGACTCTGTCACCGTTCGGGGTATATCTAGCTTAGGGTTTATTTCTTATGAGAGTTTATCTATATCAGTTTCACAGCACACACTATTATCTGTGAACTTGGATATTCCAGTACGCTGTACTGCGGGTTCACCTTTTTGTTCCTGTCGGCC
The DNA here is from genome assembly GCA_001247695.2 of Cymbomonas tetramitiformis. Lineage (NCBI taxonomy): Eukaryota > Viridiplantae > Chlorophyta > Pyramimonadophyceae > Pyramimonadales > Pyramimonadaceae > Cymbomonas > Cymbomonas tetramitiformis. The sequence goes on from LGRX02000041.1 coordinate 16,740, forward strand.
AGAGTGCGGAAGGCAGCAAGCTGTGGCGCGGGGTCGACGGTCTCGTCGAGAATGGTCGCTCTGAGGCGGACCCAGAAGCGATGCTCGTCGGGATCCCCGATGCCCTCCACATGGAAACGAAGGCGCTGCAATGCGCAGCGGCCATCGCGGGGATGGAACTCCACGGACTCCTCATACAGGGTGAGGGCGGTGGAGCGGAGAACCGTGGGGAGGACGGCGTACATGAGCTCGTTGAGGACGATGTGGTAGTCCGTGTACTCGTTGTCCAGATCCAGAAGTTTGGCGACGTCGTCACGAGAGATCGGCCCGAAAACATGGTTCATGTTGGCGAGCAAGACCGCGAAGTCCGACTCAGCATCGGGTCCATCAAGAGTAAGGCCAACGGAGCTCTTGAAGCCATGTGTCCGAAGAAGCTTGGCCAACTCCTCGCCGTAGGAGAAGGCGTAATCGATTTTGTCCGCGAATTCCGTACGCTGGGAGGGCTTCACAGGGGCGTGGACACCCAAACCGTGGGGTCAGCGTGGAACTCAGCAGAGGTGGCCGCCCGAGAGACTGGGGTCGGCTTGGCGGTCAACTGTGACATGCGCACAATCGGGTCCCCAGAGCCGCCACGGTCGGGGCTAGCCGATGAATTGGGGCTGGCGGAGGAATGCCCTCCAGGTGATTCCCTCGCAGCACGAAGGCGGCTGCCGAGGGAGATGCGGTCCGCGCTCATGTCTGGAAGAACGTAGCGTGGAATGTTGGTTTGTCGGTAGTGCGAATGCCGCACGAATTCCGGGAGCTGGCTCCGCTCGAGGAAAACAAGGGCCGGTGCCGTAAAAAACACGCGACTGGTGGTGGAGAAGCTGGCAATGCGCTCAGCTCGTGCAAGCAGCTGGATTCGCTGCGAGCGGCCGCTTGTTCCGCGGGATCTTTGAGCAGCGAAAATCGAAACACCCACTAAGTGGTGAACCGATAACCTGATGGAAACAGTGATATATATATATATATATGATTGACGGAGTCGGACGGATATATATATCTCACAGAAACCTAGAGCAAGCTGTCAGGCGGGTGCCTCGGGTTTCACAGTGCGAAGATAATTGAATAACATACGGAGAGTGTTTTATTCTGTGAGCTGAGGATGACCGTGCCAGGCAAGACGGCACCGCGGGTCGAGGGGTGACACAGGCAGACAGGACTGCCACCCCCTTACAGTGGGGGGGGCTAAAGTCACTGTCTCCATGAGCGAGAGGTGCTGTGTCACATAACTCTGGTTATGTGACAGACGGGAAAGGAGGTACCACTGTGTGGTATAAGGTTTCGAACTCTGTGAGAGTTCGGCTCCGCAGTTTGATTTGTTTCAAAGAAAGGTGTTTTTTCCCACCCGCCTCCCTTGCTCAAAGCTTTTGTTTTTTGATAGCCTTTTTGATTGGGTTGTTGCTGGCGGTTCAATATTTATGTCGATGTACATCGTCCGAGTTTTTGGCTTGTTTCCTTTTTAGCTTTGTGCGCACTACGGGTGATTTGATTCCGTCATGTAGTGCGCAACTTCACCCTTCCGAGATCCTAGTCTTGCTCTACAGATGTGATTACTGGGTAGCTAGGGTAGTTAGGGGGGTACTGTAGTGTATGTGTGTCACATAACTACTCGTGAAATTGCAAATTCTCACTCACTCAGGAACGAAACGAATTTCTCACTCACGAACGAAATTGTCACTCAAGTGAAGTCAACGAAGCTGATCTCATCTGCCTTGCCATGCCATGCCATGCCATCTGCCATGCCACCATGCCATGCCATGCCAGTCCATAACATAGCGCTGCCGGTAAGAGGTAGTTATAGCTGCCACGTCAGACGTATATGCTCTGGACTGCGCCTCCGGCACAGTCCAGAGCATATAGTCTGACGTGGCAGCTATAACTAGCTTGTCGCTCGCTCGTCTTCGACCGATCCTACGGTCGTACTGCTCGCTCAGACCCGAATGCTATTTCTTGCCACGTCACTTGAACTCTGTTTCCAAATCCTTGATGCTGTTAGACATTTTGCTCTCTCCTCCCGAAATTTGGAAACGAAGCGACAGCATCGAGCGGGGTTGGGGGGGGAACACCATCCTTCCTACCTGACGCTTTTTGGCAGGGCCCTTACCATGTGCACCCACTATCGGGAAAGCCAATCAGAACATGCCAGCTCAAAGATGCCATTGCAATACGACTCTTGTAAGTGCCCAAATGGCAAATCACCATTGGTTGTGGATGACGAGCGAGCGACAACGGCCATTTTCCGCACATAGTTATGACCAGAAGTCCACGTGTCCACTGTGAACTTACTCACTCTGTTGCAGATGTGACTCACATCTGTATTGTTAATTATTAAAATAACGGTTACTACATTTTTCGCTTCTAACGTAAGCCCCCTTTCCTGTCTCAGTCGAGTGGTGCCGCACTAAAAAATCCACTCAACGAAACCCTTTCTCGTAACAAAAGGCAGAGCGTTTGGAGGGAGCACGGGAGCCTTATACACTTGGCTCGGTTAGGCACTCCGTCACGTACCGAGCACTATGGCTCGAACGAGAGAGCACAGTCCTTTACTAGAGTTCAAGAATATTTCATGCATTGTCAAGGAGCGCGTGGATCCCATCTTAGATCGTATATCTGGAACGGTATATGAGAGTGAAATCGCTGCTCTGATGGGTCCATCCGGGGCAGGGAAAACGTCTCTATTACAGATTCTTGCTCGTCAGGAGGTATGCTATCTTGCGACGCGCAATACCCTGCGGTCACTCCTTGCATGTCCGTGAGGCCGATCGATTCCAGTGACTAGAGCGCGCGTGAAGTGCAATCGCCGGTGCGCTGTGAAGTTTTTCTGCGACGCTCTGCAAAAAGTAACCCCGCTTGCACGATTACGAGTGCTCTCTGTTATTTATACCTTACGCTCGCCGCTCCAGACCCTCTGCAAAGTGCGCACGTTTTCGAAGCTCGCTGAGCTATCGACTCCGACCTTCCGATCCGAGTATTTCTTTTGAAAGTCTTGCGGAGGTTATGGAACTGATTATGTTTCAAACAACTGTCTGCGTTTGTGGACCTTATTCCCATTCCTTACATCCGTTCAGCGCCGACCATCACGCGGCCTCGTCCCTGTCTCCTGAGATTCGGATGTCGTTGGCTCTCTGCAGGTGTTCGGCTCGGTCACCGGAACGACAACCCGTCACTGCGAAAATTTCGAAGTGGGATTCGTGAGCCAGCAGGATATTTTTGAGCCCTTCCTCACTGCGAAGGAGGTGCGCTTGATGCGGCTCCGATTGCTCACTTTTCCGAGGCATTCTTCCGCGGTCCGCTTCAGAGCTCAGCTCCGCTTCTCCGAGTCTCTGTGAGAATCAAAGTAGCGCCGAATCAAACTGCTTGGCTACGGTTCGGCGCCAGCCTTCGGATCTTAATGCCGCGCGCGCGTCTGCCACCAGGATCCCGTCCTTGCGCCGCGCGCTGTGGCTTCCTCGGGGAGGGCTCGGAGGGTGATGACGTGGGTGGGGTTGCGGGAGGCAGACAATGCAACTGTACGCCGAGCTTATGCTCCCTGCCCACACCACTAGTGAAGACAGGGAGAAGAAGGTGGCCAGCGTCCTCTCCGAGCTCGGCCTTACTCAGGTTGCCGACATGTTCGTCGGCGGCAACGACTTCTCGGTACGGTTCCACCTAACGCCGCCAGGTGTGCTCGCATGGTGAGCCCTTCGAGCACGCACCGAAGTGATATGCAACGGGCGGGTCGAGGCTTGGCGGCCCTAGTGTAGGTCATCCGCCGATACTCGTGCCAGAGCTTTTGTGAGTGAGTGGTGTTGACTGCATCGCTGGCGGTGTGCGAGAGCAGGGCGGGTCGAAGACACTGTCAGGAGGCGAAAAGCGTCGTCTGTCGGTTGGGGTGACGATAGTCAACGACCCTCAGGTGCTCCCCACATCGGAGGCTTGTTGCCGTGCAACCCCCACATCGGAGGAGTGTTGCCGTGCAACCCCCACTTCGGAGGCTTGTTGCCGTGCAACCCCATCGGAGGCTTGTTGCCGTGCAACCCCCATCGGAGGCTTGTTGCCGTGCAACCCCACATCGGAGGCGTATTGCCGTGCAACCCCACATCAGGCTTGTTGCCGTGCAACCCCCATCGGAGCGTGTTGCCCGTGCAGCCCCACATCCGGAGGCTTGTTGCCGTGCAACCCCATCGGAGCGTGGCCGCCGTGCAACCCCCCATCGGGAGCGTGTTGCCGTGCAACCCCCCACATCGGAGGCGTGTTGCCGTGCAGCCCCCTCCCCATCGGAGGCTTGTTGCCGTGCAACCCCACATCGGAGCGATGGTGCCGTGCAACCCCACATCGGAGCGTGTTGCCGTGCAGCCCCACATCAGGCTTGTTGCTGATGCAGCCTCCACATCGGAGGCGTGTTGCCGTGCAGCCCCACATCGAGTTTTTTTTGCCGTGCAACCCCTATCAGGCTTGTTGCCGTGCAGCATCGGAGGCTTGTTGCCGTGTGCAACCCCACATCAGGCTTTTTGCCGTGCAACCCCCACATCGGAGGCTTGTCGCCGTGCAACACCCACATCGGAGGCGTGTCGCCGTGCACCCCTGACATCGGAGGCTACAGGCAGACTACAGGCTCGAAAGCCGACGGCAATGCGACGACGCCACTTAGGCAAAGACCTGACTTGAGGCGCGCTTTTAACTTTTGTTTAGGTTTGTTTAGCTTAAGTTTAGAGGCCTGCACAACGCATGAAGCGATTGCGGGCCCTGCAACGCACGTGCACCGAAATACACGACGCAATTCTTCGGAGACCTGAGACAGAGGTGCGTGAGAGGTGTGGGAGGCTTTGGGTGCAGCTCATTTTCTTGGACGAACCAACAACTGGTCTGGACTCGGGGACGGCGATGGAAATGACGTCGATCCTCCGAGTTCTTACGACGAAGGGCTGTGGTATTATAATCAGCATCCATCAACCCCGCTACGAGATCTTCAAGGAGTTTGACCAGTGCTTCTTCTTGGCAGATGGTGTGTTGGTTGCTTCCGGACACCGGCTGGACCTGCTCAACTTCTATAAAGTAATGTTCCCAAATCAGCCTATGCGAGGTGAGCGCCCGGCCCTGGGTTGACCTGCTATTTGGCGCAGCATCGCTTGCCCGCCTAGCCCATCCTAGGCACGCCCCCT